>ML677341.1:4261580-4300754 GCA_007922305.1 Dermatemys mawii
CCAACGCCGCGGACAGACACCCAACGCCGCGGACAGACACCCAACGCCACAGAGATATATCCAATAACTGGGTGAGATACCCTAAAGATTTATGCAACAACAAGAAAGCACACCCAATCTCTTGAAGGTACACCTCAGAGATGCACTGTACAGCAAATACACCCAACAGCTACAAGGTACACCTCAGAGATAAACCCAACACCTAGAAAGCACACCTCAGAGGTACATGTGAAATCAGGAAGCCACACCTAAGAGATGCACCTAACTCCTAGGGCACTCCCTTAACTGCTAGCACCTGAGGGCCATCAGACATTGAGAGAGAGAGAAGTTCACTGCACTGAGAATGGCCGGTCACCATCCCTCTGAGAGCTCAGCGGTGGGAGTCCCTGCATTCAGTGGCGTGTGGAGAGGGAAAGTGAAGGTGCCATTTCCTGTGTCTGGGGCTTGTGGTGGCGGCTTCCCCCAGCACTGGGCCTGATGTTGTTTTGTTTTTCTCCCCATTCTTAGTATTCCTATGAAGGGATGGAGATTAACAGCCTGCCGGTGGAGCTGACAGTCGTGTGGAATGGGAATTTCAACATTGACAACCCAGCGCAGAACAAAGGTAAAGAATTATTTCAACTTGTCCTTGGAAGCGGTAACCTTAGCAACAGACCACATCACTCCACACACTTAACAAAGCAGCCGCCGTTTATCTGCGCAATCTACCTCATGGTTGTTCTGTGCACTCCGCAAATTGCTAATTTCTGTGTTGTTTTTTCCCCGAGCACCTGAGAAGTGGGACTCCCCTCCCTCTTCTCCCTCCCACGCTCTCCACCTTCTCTGTTTTCTCTTCCCCTATCCCTGTCTCCTCTTGTGTCCCTCTCTATTCTCCCCCAACTTCCCCTTTCCTTCTCTCCTCTTTGCCTCTCTTTCAATAAGGCTCTTCAAGTTAATGCACCCACTGCTGGTCTCTGGTCTCGGTTCAGATGCGATGTGGTAATGAACAGGGAGGGAGGGGGCAGCGTGCCAGTGAGGAAAGGTTGAATGAAGTGAAGTGATAATGGAAAAGGACTGAGACCCACTCCTGGCCAGAGAGCCTGGCTCCAGTTAATTGCAGCAGATGGCCAGGGGCTGATTGGACTCTCACTGGGGAGCTATCAGGCCTTCAGCCACATCCAAGAGACAAGCATATTAGTCCAGAGTTTCACTGCAGCTGGATTTTCCACTTCTTCCCCAGCCTCTCCTTCCCTCCTGCCCCTTGGCCTCAGATACCCGGTGGCCCTGAGCTCTCTCTTCTCAGATCCTCGCTCGCCTTCCATCACTTTCCTTTGAGGTTTTCCTTTCCCCCTGCCTTCCCTTTTCCTGTCCTCCTGCTTCTTCCCTCACTCCTTCTCCTCTGTCCTACTTCTTTCCTCCTCCTCAGCTCTGCATCTTCCCACTTTACTTTCCCTCTTGAGGCCCTCTCTCTGGCTGGGGGGTCTTAGATGTGGTTCTCTCCAGAACCTGCCATGCTGCACTGTGGGAATGGGGATTGGAGAGCGACACATCTTCTCCCCCATAGGATGCACCCCTGTTCCCTCTTCTTCTCCCTGCACCCACCTCCATGATCTCTGTCCCTCCGCTGGATCCCATGTGCATCTGTTTTCCCTCCTGCACATTGTCAGGGACGCGGCAGCTGATAATCAGTTAGTGACAGGTGACAAGTTCTTCTAAGCTGCCGATCGGCTTGTTCAGACAATGTGCCATGGCCCTCCACTCCTCTGGCAGCTTGGTGGCCAAGCAGATCTTTGCTGCTCCCAGCAGGCTCCATGCAGGGAGTCAGGTCCAATGCGCAAGGGAGGAAGTAGCAAAGGGTCTGGGTGCCCCGTTAATCACTGAGAGTCCCTGGAGAGTGACATCCTCTGTACTTCCCTAGGACAGGGTCAGGACAAGCTTCCCCCAGCCCGCTCCCCTCTCTGTACCTCAATCCTTCCTCTCTAGGGATGAGAAGGGAGTCCGTTGTCCACTCAGTCCAGGGCCTCTCTGAGGAGGCTGCTAGGAGGGAAGGCCACCGGTGATGTCCCTGACTGTCCACTATCCCTTTGACTACGACCTCTAGCCTAGTGGCCCCAGAGCAGCTGTCAGATAGTCACCATTGTTGGTCACCACTGACCTAGAGTGCATTTGAATCCTCAGTCTAGCAACCAAAGACCCTTAAGTCTATTACTGATCCCCTAAGCCATCCTGTCCCTTCTCTTGAATTGCTGACTTTTGAAAGTCAGTGGCGTGGAGTATAATGGGCACTAATGGCTATTCACTGTGTGGAGGGGTTTCCCGTCCAGGGCATGAATGACCGAGTTAACAGTGTCATCTTCACAGTGGGAACAGTCCAGCCCTTCTAATCAGCTGTTCTAAAAGCTCCTCCCCTCCACAGCATGCTGGGAGCCTGAGACCATGCTGCAGTCTGCAGAGAGCAGAAGGGCTTGCCATATGGAGACTACAAGCTCTGAGTGGCAAGGACCTGCCTAGGCCGTGCTCAGCATGCGCTAGGTGCTGTACAAATAAGGCCACCCTGCGAGAATGCTCTCTGCTCAGCATCACTGGAGTATCTGGTTTCCATGAGTCTTGACTCAGCATTTAGCATAGCCTATGGGGAACTGGGTAGAGTCTAACAGACAGACTGATGGTGATTCCAAGAATAAGATCAGATCCCACCCTAGAGGGGTCCACTACAAGCTCCATGAGGCCAGTGCCCTCAGTAATGCGATGTGTTTGTGAAACCCTGGCCTTTCCTCTCTGGAGATGGGAGTCCAGATTTTGGCCGAAGTCACCAATGACCGTGGTGTTTGATTGGCCCCACCAGGTCCCAGAGGGGTGTCCCGAGCACTAAACCACCCCACTTCTCCATTCCATGCACAGTCTCTCCTGAGAATGGCCCCGGGTCTGGGGTTAGTGAGGGATCCTTGCAGATTGAGTCAGAGATGCCTTTTGAAGGATTCACTGCCCTGTAGAGGATTAGCTTGTATAGGCTCCCTGCCTCTTTATATAGCTATTATTATTATTACGTCTTTGTTTTTCACCAGTGCTGAGGGTGAGATTGGGGCCCACTGTACAGACACACAGCAGGAGTAGGACTAGGAGACAGTCACTGCTTCAAAGAGCTTATAGTCTGCAGAGATAAGACAGACAAAAAGTGGCAGGGGAAATAGAGGTACAGAGAGCATGGGAGAGCAGAGGTAGAGGCCTGATTAGGACCTAGGTCTCCTGAGACCCAGTCCACTGGACCATGCTGCTTCTCCCTCCACTCCGTGATTCTGCAGGAGGAAATGCTAGCGTTCGGATCGTCACCACTGGAATGCAGTAACTGCTGGGCTGGATGAGTGGACGAGGTGAAGCCCAGACAAGGAGGCAGCTCCTTTCATTGGGACCACCCTGTTCAAAGCGTATCAAGAGGCAAATGCTAGGGAGTGTGCCCTTGAACAGAAAACTAAAGACAGGAGAGGGCTCTGTGGTACACAGTGATTGACAGCTGTCTTGCAGTCCTGGCCTTTCCTGCACCCAGCCTGGAGGGAAGAAAAAGCTCCTGAGCATTTTCCTTGCCGGCATCAGTGTTTGCTGCTTTCAGGGGGGAAACTTTGGGAGTTTTCAGCAGAAACTTTCAAAGCCAATGAGTTTGTGGACCTTGTATATTAATGTCTGCAGTGAAAACACAGTAACCAGCTATTGATAGAGTGAAATAGAAGCATGAAGGGAGAATCCCCCATGTCACAAAGAAAACCACCAACACCAGCAATAGCTGGCAAAGGAGTGACAGCTATGGAGAGTCTGAAAGCAAGGATACTGCTGTCTTGAGCCTCTGTTACATACTCACCGTGCAACTTGTGCCTCAGTTTCCCCATCTGTAAAAGGCAGAGAAGTAGCACTGCCTTCTCTCAAAGGGTGTGTTGTGAACAGAGCTGGGTGAAGTTTTGAGGCCAAAACTTTTTTCAGCACAAAATGCAGATTCCGCAACACCAAATTACTGTGTGAATTCATGTCGGTTTCGCTGAATTGTTTGTGTGTGTGTGTGGGCAGGGAAATTCCAGAGAAGTCAGATTCTTTTTACATTTTGTAAAGAGAACGTTTCATTTTGTTTTCAAAACAGCTTTGCATTTTGGAATTTCCTTCAATTGTAGTTCATTAAAAAAAAACTTTAAAAAGCCACACAAAATCTAAACATTTTTTTTGACTTTTCAATTCACTGAACATTTCAAAAAATGTTGGTTTGAAATTGACCCAAAACCATTTTTTAATTTTTTCCCCTGAATCGCCAGTGAACCAAAAAAATCAGTTCTTTATGTAGCTTTAGTTATCAAGGCTAGTTAGTTGCAATTGGAAAATGCTTTCACATCCTCATAATAGCATTTTATTATAGCAAAAATCAAAGATGAGTTTTAATCCTTGGCATTTGTATTAGCGATAAACCAAAGTTAGTCCCTCAATTCCCACATTTCCTAAGGTGGATTCAAACCAATGCCCAGAAATTCTGCATCTTTTGTTATTAATTATCATTATTTATTTATTTATTTTTACTATGATAGCACCTAGAGGCCCCAACAAAGATCCCCATTGCCTGAAGCAGTGTTCATACATGTAAAGACAACCCCTGCCCCGAAAGGGCACAATCCAAATAGACAAGATAGATAAAAAACAGGATAGAAGCTGGATTATTATCCCCATTTTACAAATGGAGAATCAAGGCTGAGGCTGACTAAGTGACTTGCCAAAGGTCCCCAGGGACTCTGTGGCAGAGGTGGGAACTGAGCCTATGTCTCCTGATTCCCCAGCCAGTGCCTTGAACACTAGAGTATTCTTCCGCCTGGCTCTGATGCAATTAAAATGTTGTGAGATTCCTGCTCTTTGCCCAGCCTAGGACTGTAGCAACTGGGCTTCCATTCTTTATTCCCCTTGGGACACTCTCCCCCCATCTAATATGTTATTGGATATAGCATATAGAATAACTTTATATGGCCTATGTTTCCCTGTGTTCTTCTCCCATCCATTGTTCCTAGATATGCCTCTCAGCCCTCCGTCCAGACTCCCCCTATTCCCCCCCGTGGTGCGTCCACCCTTCAGGATCTCTGTCCTTTGCTGTCCCCACAGTGCACCTGTACAAGTGTGGGGCCATGCGGGACAGCTGCGGCCTGTGCCTGAAGGCCGACCCAGACTTCGAGTGCGGCTGGTGCGAGGGACAGAACCAGTGCACGCTGAAGCACCACTGCCCCATCCAGGAGAACCAGTGGCTGGAATTGTCCGGGACCAAGGGCAAATGCACCAATCCCCGGATCACCGACGTAAGTTGTTCTCCGCACGCTCCTGGGCTCGCTAGTGTCGGGTCAACAGCTTAACGAGCCCAGCTCTCTTGTGCCGGTTGATTTCTCTGCTTTGTCTCTGGCTCAGCGTTGGAACGGTGCCAGGACTGAGCTCTGTCAGTTCAAGCAGAGCCCCCGCTGCCTCTCGCGATGGGGGCGGGGGTCAGACTCAACATGTCTCATGGAGGAGCCCCCTGGTGCCTTCCATGACAGCAGCCCAGCCGGGATGACACAGCCCCCGCTTCCCACCCGCCCGCCCCGGAGCTGGCTGCTGAATCCCAGCCCTGATTCCAGGCATCCTGCCAACTCCACCGTCTCCAGAGCACTTTGTGGGTGTGAAGTGAAGTGAGAGCACGGCCTGCCACTAATGCTTCTTGACACCAGCAGCAGAGAGCAGAAAGAGGAACTGCCTAGATTATGTTGAGATCTGAGGCCCAGCTGGTGTAAACCATCAGGACTCTGTTGACTTCAACAGAATGACACCCATCCACACCATCTGATTGTTTATGGGTGGGAAGGCCCCTCAGAGGCACCATGGCCCTGGAGAACACAGGCCTTCCAGCATTCAAGCCTTCACATGACTGGGATAATTACAGAATTGTGTAGTTTAAGGCCAGATGGATGGAATCTCCATCACTGGAGGTTTGTAAGAGCAGGTTGGACAAACACCTATCGGGGATGGTCTAGATAATACTTAGTCCTGCCTGAATGCAGGGGACTGGGCTAGATGACCTCTAAGGTCTCTCCCGGCCCTACGATTCTATGCTTCTATGACCACCTGCTTATCTAGCCTGACCTCCTGTAGGCCAGAGGCCACCACCAGCACCTGCCCACAAAACCCAACAACCAAAATGAGACCGAAGTGTCATGGCCCACAGGAGACTAGACTGCTCTCTGCCGTAGGCGGAGCATAGGAAGGACTGAGGAGCCCCAGTGCTGAAGACTCCCCGGCAAAGGCAGGGAAATGTTCAAGTGAGATATATCCAGATAATCCTGGAAAGTGACCCGAACCCACATGCACCAGGGAAAGGGGAAAAATTCCCAAGTTCCTTGCCAATCTGCTCTGGGGGAAAGTTCCTTCACAACCCCACATGTGGTAACCGTGAGCACGTGAGCAAGAACCAGCCCAGCCAAGCAAGAGAGCATGCTCGGTGCCACCTCAAAGCCCTGGCCCGGCCCATCCAATGGCCCATCTCTAGTTGCCGCCATCCCTGATGTTTCAGAGGAAGGAGATGGGAGAAAAAAAAACCCTCCCAGAGTACACAGGTCTGGCCAAAACAAGAGAACTCGGAGGTGTGTCAGTCATTGGCAAGGGGAGAACAAGGCTCCTGTCAGGAGGAAAACCTCCTCAGTGAAACAGGGGGAACCCACCATGGGGTGCTTTCCTGGGGAGTTTCCTACCATCTGTGTTGTTCAAGGAGAAAGAGGCGAAGGGAGAAAGAAAGTGAGAGGGGCAGTAGGAGAGATGGGAGGAGAGAGAAGAAAACTAGAAAGGGCGAAGCAGAGGGAGACAAAATGGGGAAATAGAGAGGAACACGAGGCCTCTGGTCTCGTGTGTTTTTGGTTGGTATCTCTTGGGAGGTGCTCAGACACCGGGGTGATGAGTTCCATCATAGTCACCAGGTGATTAAGACAGATCTCAGCACTAATAATGGGGGCCATATAAGTAGACAGAGAGATTCCTCTCTTCCCTGCTGGTGCTAGGGAAGTAAGATTTGGAGTAACTGGTCCAGAAGTGCATAGGGAGGGTTATGACTAGAGAAATGGAAAGTTCGGAGTGGGGGAGAGACAGATTAGAAACAGCACCCTTGGGAGTCAGGACCTGATGAAATAACACAACTGGCCCACTGAGAATCCAGTGCACAGGCGCCGACTCCCTGGGTGTCCCGGGGGTCAAGCACCCATGGAAAAAAAATAGTGGGTGCTCATCACCCACCCGTCACAGCTGTCCCATGGGGCCCCGGCGATCAGCAGTTCGGTGGCTGGCAGAGAGTGACGGATGAGCAGGGAGCCTTGGGGAAGGGGGCAGCAATACAATTGTAAAAGTGAACCCTGGTGCGGTGCTGCTCTGCCTTCCCTCCCTGACGTGGCTGGGTGGTGGTGGAAGGTGAAATGACCCTTGAATATACAGTCCCATATCATCTTCTAGGTGGCTCACAACACAAGCAGGGGGAGTTCCAGGATGTCCACTGGGGAAGGGCTTGGCTCTCCTTCCCAGGGAACTGACCCCCTAAATCTGCAGCTATTGGGAGATCCGTGGAGACCAGTCCATCGATGAGGAGACCCTGCCCCTCCGCCATACTAATCACTGTCTCCGTCTTCCAAAGGACCCTTACATGAGCATTCGTCTTGGGGTTCGGGGTGTGGGGATGGTGTACGGGCAGCAGTTTTGCAGGGTCGAGGGAGGACAAAGGACAGCCCCCAGATGACAAAGGTCCTACGTGGGGGTCAAAGCAGGACAAAGTAGGCAATTTGGCCTGTTGGGAAGAAACAGGAATGGGGCGAGCCAATCTTCTCCATGGCTAATGCGTTATTTTGCAAATAAAAAAGGGTAGGATTTGCCAGCGGGTTTCTTTTCTCATGGTGCAGGGATCTCAGCTGGTGATAAGCAAATCTCCAAGGGTTGTGCCAGTTCTGTTCAGAATCCAGTGGTACAGACTCTGTAGCCAAAGTCTGTCTGTGTGTGAGGCTGGAAGTCTCCTGAGAACAAAGCCTGGTGGGAATCCTGATCCTGTATAGTGCCAGTGGGGTCTTAACTTCCATGAGCGGAGCCTCTGTCTGTGTTCAGCACATCTTGGTCCATCCCCAAAAGCCCAGCCTTCTCACCTTGATTCCAGGTGTTTGCATTTCCAGGTACCTGATTTTTCAGAGGTCCTGGCACTCACAGCTCCTATTGTCTTCAGCCAGCTCAGAACACCAGGCCAATGCACCTCGAGCTGGGCACCCAGAATTAGTGGCTACTTCTGAAAACGTTCCCCCGGAGCACTTGAAACTTAAAGGGGGGCAGGAGTTGAAAACTATTTCCAAAGTTATTTTTTCCAAATCCCACCAAGAGTCCAGAACTTTCTCAGAGATCCAGAGATGTTAAGGCTGTCTAGGACTATTACAATCCTCTACTCTGACTTACACAGACCAGGGAACTCCACCCCACCATCCCTCCATCAAGCCCATTTCTTGCAGGGGACAATTCTGAGACTCCGCCCCTTTCTCTGCGCCAGGCTTCCTCCCTGCGCTTGTTGTGCTTGTGCAACAGGTGGCAAGTCATCCCTGCTCCATCCTTCAAATGCAGCAGGGAGGCGCACCGCTGTCTCGGATGGCATTTCATCCAGGCCACGTCGGCCCCGCGGCTCCTCCAGATCATCGCTCCATTCGCTCATGAAATATTCTGATTGTCTGGCATGCTCATAAGTAGCTCTTGGAAAGTCTTTTTCCGAGCCATTAGCATGGAAGCATCTCAAGTGGCTGGATATATATTGCAGCTAATGGTATGTCTGGAGCAGTTGGTGAGAGCATTCTCGTTCTGGCAGGGAGCCAAGGAAATATCCACGAGGAGCAGAGCGGAGGAAAATTAAAAACACACACACACAACAACACGAAAGCTCCCCGGTTATTTACTGGCGCCTGCATTTATATTGCCAGTCAATGAAATTAGAGGACTATAAAATTGCTCTGTAAGAATGTCAAGTGAGAGCTGTCGCATTAGGCTGTCATTAGCCGCCTGTGTAAATTGTGACACAGGGTCGCCTGGCTGGATGTATTTATGGTGGTGCCCGGGCTTCTTGGCAGCTTTCAGTCACCCTCCCTGTGCTCCCCAGGCTGAAACGGATAGGCCTTGTCCCATTTGTTTGAACCTCGGATGGCAGCGTGCGGCCAGTTCTTCTCTCTTTCCTTTGACTCAAGCAATAACACACTCTCCTCCGCGTGTGAGTTTGTGGCCTGCAGGTTAGAACACTGCCCCAGAGGGAGCAGAGTGAATACCTGGGCAGCATGTTTTAGTGCCTGATCCAAAGCCCACTGAAGTCATTGAGAGACTTTCTATCCATTTCAATGGGTTTTGGATCAGGCCTTTTGTTGGGATGGCCTCTGAGATCTTGTCCATGCAGGAGTTTGTTGGGGTGGCGTCTCAGATCTTCTCCACCCAGTTGTCTCTGAGACCTTATCCACTCAGTTCCCAAGAGCTCAGCTCAACTCTGAACTCGTCACTGAGGTTTCTTTATTGCCATACAATCAAACTACACTTGAGTTGATCAGAATCAAGCATAGGGGCTGGGTACAGGGCATACAATGCATCCAAACTTACATGGTAGCCCCCTTCCTTTATATACCTTTTACACATCACATTACATTCACTATATATTGCATCCCCGTGTTTGGGGACTGGCTTGATTACTGTGCAGGAACTAATCCATACACAGAGTGCTCCGTCCATGCGCTGCCCATGTTCGACTTTACTCTTTACTTGATCTTTGCACCCCTGACATCTCTTGCCCCTTGTTAGCTTGCTCTTAGTAATTGATTCCCAGAATGTCTCCCCTCTTCTCTTAGCTTGCTCATACTTTCTGTCTTTTAGCTTACATTGAGCACAAATATTCCATTTTCAGCTTGCTGATCTGGAAGGCTCCTTAATCCGGTCTTCTAAGAAATGAGACCTCCCCTGTGTTTAATTACTCATGGCAAGCCAGGCCTACATCTTTAAGTGGCCAAAGTTGCACAAGTGTGAATGGCCTTTTCTAAAGTGCTGTGCTGGCCTCATCTTGCTTTCACTGAAGTCAGCTGGTAAAAATCCCATTGACGTCGTTGGGAGCAGAGTTACACAATGCAGAGTGCTTTTGAAAATCCTACCGTTTGATCCCAGAGGGCTCCAACATGGCAAAGTTTACACCAGATCCAAGCTCCTCAAGCTTCTGGAGTGTTTTATTTTTATTTCCGTCCCATCTCTAGTTTTAATGAGCACAGGAGTGATGGAAGGGATGAGCCCTGGAAGTGCGACTGAGACCCCTGATCTGAGCCAGGCCAGTCAGAATCAGCACCAAGCTACCAGATCGGAGTTCCAGCACCGATCACTATTCCCAATGCCTAGAAAAAGGCATAAGAAATGGCTTCCCAAAAAGGTGTAATCTCTGGCACTGAAGACAGCCAGGCATGGGGCTCAGAGTGGAGTGTGATCTAAGCCAAAGTGCTCCTCTACCTTGATACCGCAGAAGTTAACACCATTAAGCTCAGTCCCAGAAGAGCCTTCTATATTTGCAGCAGTGCGCAGCACCAATGCTGTCTCAGTACCTACCGCCCCAGAGGCATTTGCTACTGCCAGAGACTTTCTCTCGCTGTCAGTACTGGTATCACCAGCAGCACAGGAGTCGGTGTTATCAGTATCAGTGCCGTCCTTCCAACATTCGGTACCACACCATTTGGTACTATCGAAAGGGAAACAAGCTACGCTTGTCACGGAACGGACCTCTCCTGTCACGGAGTTCCCGGGGTGATGCTCTGGAACTGCTCCCTACGAAGTCAATCAGGACTCTGGGGGGAAGATTCCTCTCTGTGAACAGCCTGTCTCTAGAGCTTACAGCTTCCACCTTCCTGGGTCTGACCTCGGAGCATTCAGCACCTTCTGCGCCTCCGTGCGCTTCCCCCAGTGAGCCCGCCCAGGCGGGGTCCTGGGGAAGCCTGTGGGTTCTGCAACCCAGCTCCACAGTCAGACGTGACTCTCAGCCAGCCAGTATAACAGAGGTTTATTAGATGACAGGAACATGATCTAAAACAGAACTTGTAGGCAAAGCAAACACAATCCCGCCGCTGGATCCATTTTGAGGGCCAAAGAGCCAGGCAGCCTGCCTGGAGCTCTCCGCCTGCCCCCAGTCAGATCCAGACTGAAACTCACTCTCCTCTGCTTTCCTTTGTCTCTTGGGCAGAAGGTGTTACCTCCTCCCTCCCACACTCCATCAAGTTCCAGCCTTAGGTATGGACATCCCCACACAATAGTCAGAGGAATCATTAACAACATTCCTGCTCCGTCACATCTCCACCACGACATCCATCTCCAGCACTGGTGGGAATGGCACTCCCGTGGTCACTGGACAGAGATTCGTCCTCTTCCGAGTGGGAGATCAGGTCCTACTTCTCCCATCCGAGGAGCTGCTCTCACTACTCCTCCAGGCATTTACAGCCTTCCATGGACCCGGGCATAGGAGTAACATTGAGTGGTTGGTCAGGAGGTCCCTGGGGACCTACCCTGCTTCAGTGGCCATTTTGGAAGCTGTGGGGTTTTCCCCAGTTTCCAGGGCACATTCCTGACACTCCTATTCAGTTGCCTTGGAAAGAAGCACCTGGTCTGGACTCCAGTACCAACCCTGGTACTGAATGATTCGGGATATTTATATAGCAGCAACCTGGTGTGATGGGGCAAGGCCAGATGGCTATAGTAAAGTGGTGAGGAACAGATATGTTAGCCCTAGGCTAAACAAATCCCTGGTACCATGTGAACCAAATGGCAGTTGTTCCAGGTTAATCTGGGGCCAATTAAAATCCTTCTAGAAAATAGAGTAGAGAGCAGGACCGGGTTCCCCCCCATCCCCCTCAATTAATTACGGAGACAGGGAGACAACAGAGACTGTGCGAGGGAGGGTTGCTTCTCCTCACATCCCTTGCTGGCTTATGATGAAAATGAACCAAATGGCAGTTGCTCCAGGTTAATCTGGGGCCAATTAAAATCCTCTAGGAAGAGAAGGGCTATGTCATGGGTTACAGTGAGCCTCTGAGGCTAGCAAAATCCACTAGGAAGCGCGGGACCCACTGAGACAAGAACAGAGCTTTGTCACACTGGTCATCAGAGTACATGTTCTCCTCCGATTACGCCATCCCCCAGTGTTCCAAAGATGATGCCAAATTTGGTTGAGCTGTACTGTTGAGCTCTGCTGCCGTCTGTGTGTTCATTAACTCCAATCCTTCCGCATATTCAACTGCTTGGGTGTCAACTAGAGTGTTATACACATGGGCAATCACGTGAAGAAGAAAAAATGGTTACTGACCTTCTCTAACTGTTGTTCTTCAAGAAGTGCTGCAAAAGTCCATTCCACAGCTCTCCCTCCTTCCCCCTCTATGTCAGAGTTTTCCGGAAAGAAGGAACTGAAGGGACTACGGGGTCGGTTGGACATTTGTTACTGGCGCTAACAACCTGTGGCAGCAGAGGGCACTCAAGCCGCCACAGTGGGTGCCGCTGAGGGGAAAAAAAATCACAAACTGTGTTGGGGCATGTCGGCACCTACAGTGGAATGGAGACATGCAACACATCGCGAAGAACAGTAACGGAAGGTTTCCACTCTGGGAAACATTTCAAGATTTTGACTTTTTCTCACAGTACAGGATAAAAACAAATTTCAAAATGTTGGAGTTTCCTGCTAGACATAAAATTCTGTTTTCTGCCAGCTCTATTCTTTAAATATACTCCTCGCTTTCTGGAAAATTCTCATCTCTCTCTCTTTCTCTTTCTCTCTCTAATTGCTTTTCCGTAGCTCCTAGCACTACAGCATCTCTTCCCACAGGTGAAATCTTTGGCAAGGCTGAGGAAAATCTCCTTGGCAATTTCTGAGAGCGTTGTGTTCAAGGCCCTGTCCCACAGGAATTAAGTATCTTACTAGGTGTCGGAGGTGGGAGTGATGCACAGAGCTGGGATTTGAATCTCAGATTCCAACTTCAGGGGCATTGGAATGTGGGCTTTTTTGCTTCGCCTGATGTAGAAATTTCAGTCAGCTGTGGAGCAGGGTGTTTTGGGGGTTTAGGGGATTAGCTCAAACTGGCTCCAATGTGAAGCTCTCAAAGAGACACCAATGGATAAAACAAACAGTCATTCTCACTTTGGTGATTTGGAGCTGCCAAGTTTGGTGGGGATGATCTGGAAGGGCCCTTCATTACCCCTGGAAAAACTCTGATTCATTGCCAAGAGCAGGCTGCAGCAGGTTTACCCCTAACACCAGTGCTCACTGTGCAGTCTCCAGGCTGGGCCTGTTATGGGGGCTTCTGCAAAAATCGAGCTTTCTGAAACTTAAACTGATCAAGAACAGCTGCCCTCTGCAGGATAGAGTACAGTCAGATCTGCTCTGGGATTTGCAAATGTCTCACCCACTTATGCTATAAACCCTAGGGGCTGCACGGAGTAGAGATGTGTGGTTTTGCAGCAGAAGAGGGTTGGTTCTATTCCATACGCTGCCTGTATGTGTTTAGCTAGCAGCTGTAGCATCTGGGCCATGAGTTGTTACTGACTGACACCCTTTGTGGCTATAACTCAGTTACAAACCCACCATTGCAGGCTATCTATGTATACGTGGCCTAGGGAATATAACTCACCATCTCCCCTCTTATATACAGTCCCTGTTCTTTGCATGCTGGTACAAACTGGTTTGATGGGACAGATACAGAAGAGTCAGTGGAGCAGTCCTATAGCTGTAGGAGATGGGTTGCAAACCCCAATACCATACCCCTTTGCTGTCCTTGATCCTCTCCTATGGGGTCCATCACTCTGGGGCCCTAATTACAGGTGAGGCCTTGGCAGTGAAGTTCGTGGGGGTGCTATTAACTCGGCAATGGAAAGCAGCAGAGAGCAGCCAGGTTCTCCCAGCTTCTGCCAGCCTCTAGCTGTCTTTGCCTGGAAAATGGCAATGCATGAACCTAGCTGCCAGCATGACTTCCCAGCAAACAGTGCTTATAGCAAACAGGTGAGAACATCTCACAGGGAATTCCCACTCCCCATCATTACACTTGTGGGGTGATCCATGCCAGTGCTGGCAGATGGCACCCAGGGCATCATCTGAATGAGCAGCAAAGACCTTTGGAGCCATCAGAGAAGCATCTTTCCTTCATCATCTCGTATGGCAAACCATTTAGGCCCCATTCAGGCCAATCCAAAGCTCCTTGAAGTCTTTCAAAGGGAATTCATGTCCTGACTTCAATGGGTCTTGGATCAGGCCCTGGGTATGTAGGAGAGATTGGCTGGACCTTTCTGTCCTGGATTCCTCTTCTCTCCCTACTCCCTCTCCTCCCCCACAACTTTCCACTGGTGAAGTTTTACGGCTGATGGACATTTACACAACCTGGAGCTTAACCTCAGTAGATAGACTTGTTCCCAGGTATCCCTTGATAGGCCGCATGCAGAGCTGACATAGCACAGTGTTACTGACATAGGAGAGGCAACGGGATGTAGCACATGTAGTGGAATTTTGGAAATTGTTTGTTTGGGACCAGAAGAGAGACGTAACCACATGGATGTGTTTGTAAGGGAGCCATTCATGGTGATGTGAGCCTGCATAGTCTATAAGATGCTGATACAATGCCAGCCTTGGTGGCCCTAGATATGCCAGTGTGTTTATCAGTTTACTCTTACCTTTTTTCTTCAGATCTTCCCAGTGACGGGCCCTCGGGAAGGGGGAACCAAAGTGACAATCCGAGGGGAGAATCTGGGACTGGAGTTCCGGGACATTGCATCTCATGTCAAAGTAGCTGGAGTGGAGTGCAAACCACTGGTGGAAGGATACATCCCAGCAGAGCAGTAAGTTGGACACGTACTGGACTGTGAAACAGTGTACTCAGTAATAGCCTCTGCTGCCCCCCTTAGCTCCGTGGGAGGAGTTAGAGCCCCCCAGGAAGTCAGGAGAAGTGATTAAATGTATTCTTCGCGCAGACAAAGCCCGCACAAACAGACCAGGAAGAGGAGGATTGGGTGACACATAACTCCTCTCCTACTCCAGCGATCACAGAGTCATCCCCGAAGCACTGCACTAGACTATGGCATGGCAGTGAGCCTGTTGTGGTCTTCACTGTTCACACGCCCAGCAGGCGCTCCCACGACCCCTGGGTTTGGGGAGTCAGGGCATGTGCATTGTCCTCCACTCCTGGGATTTCTGCCCCACCTTGGATGACAGCCACCAGTGCTGGGGAGAAGAGAGCTGGGCTTCAGGACACAAGCACTGAGAACTGAGTTTGCTTGGCAGTGGCTAACAATGAGTGGGCGCTCAAGCGCTGATGTGGGATGGGAACCCACAGCCCATCCCAAAGGCGAGCGCTACTGCTGTGCTGTACTAGCAAATGGGTTGGTAAGAGAAGAGGGGAGAGACTAACTGGCCAGATCCTCAGCGGGTGTAAATTATCCTAGTTCTATGGCTTTCAGTGGAGCTCTGCTGATTTACACCTGCTGAGGACCTGACCAAATGGTCCAGAGACCTACCCGATTAGCGAACAGCTTTCCTCAGCAGTTCCTTTGGGTCCCGTGCTGGCAAGCAGCAGGGAGCGAGCAGGGTCTGTCCCCAGGGCCGCGGGCTCTGCAGAGACAGGTCTGTTGTGCCAGCATGAACTGACCCGAGCCCCTTGCCCTCCCTTGTATGCTTTCCATGCAGGATAGTGTGCGAGATGGGAGAGGCCAAACCCAGCCAGCACGCCGGATTTGTGGAGATCTGCGTGGCCGAGTGTAAGCCTGAGTTCATGGCCAGGTCCTCCCAGCTCTACTACTTTATGGTAAGCCCCATAACAGAGCGTCCCCTGGGATCAGAGGGAACTAAGGTCCCATCCAACTGCCATTTAGACCCGTTAAAGTCTTTCCATTGATTTTGAATGGGAATGGAATCGGTCCGTCATTTTCTCTCACCTTCTTCTGTGCTCCTTCTTCCCCCTTCCCCTCCACCCCAGCAGCAGGGCCTGTAGGCAGCTTGCATGACCATTCCTTCCCGAGAGAAATCTACAGGCCATTGGCTGGTGTTCCTAGAGGATGTCACAGCTGTAGCAAGTGGTGTCTGGTGCCTTCCAAGTGCATTGTGGGGAAGCAGAGCTGTGATCTGGAGGATAGTTTAGGCTGATTAACCAGCAATCTTCATGGTGGGATACACTGGACTATAGAACAGTCTCCCAAAGGAAACTGAGGAAACCTCCTCCCTGCAGCCATGGAGAATATACTGGGGAACCAATAGGGAGTGAGCTAGGATTGTTGCCTGCAGAGAACTCAGTGTGTGATCCAGGCAACTGCTTTCCTCAGGAGCTTTTCTATCCCATCCCAAATATTCTCCATCACATCATGGCTACCCTCTTGTTCTGGTTCCAGGCACTATAGCAAGCACTTGGAGATGATGTGGGAGGGGATAGATAGATGGTCCTGGCTCAAACATAAGAACCTTGGTATTCAGACTTTTTATTCCTCTCACCTACCACCAAATCCTTAGGAGAACTAGTGATTAGCCCTGGGCCTGAGGGGTGTTGCGGGAGGGGAAGAGCTGGCCCAGATCTCCTGAGCCAAGGGCGAGGGGGAGCACACTTGGCTCTTCTGGGCCTGAGAGGCTGATGGGTCATCCTGGATCCCAAGCCTGGGACCACAGAGGCCAAGGAATAGCCAGACAGCCCCAGAACTGAATGGCAAGAAAACAGTGCAAAGACTGAAAGGCTCTTCGCCATGCTAACAGCGCCTTGAGGGAGAGAGCAGTTTGGGTGACAGCTGGGAGCAAACTCCCGGCCTAGCCAAAGGGCACCCTGCAAAGCCCGTCATGGAGTGCGTCACCACCCCGGCTCTCAGGGCCACTCAGGCCTCCTGCTGGTCCTTTGGGAATTAGCTCAACTCCAGCTCTGGCCAGTGTCTCACCTCCCTTAGGCCCTGTGTCCCTCCCAGACCTCGGTGCCCCTTTCCTCAGAGTTCTGCCCCAAGCAGTACCCCCTTACTCTGGGTCTCCCCTTCTAGGGGAACCCTCAACCCTTTAAACCACCTTGCATCAGTGGCTACTGCCAGTCATCATCTAGCCCCGCTCACTGGGGCAGACTGCAGTCTGTAATGGCCACTCATCATTGGCACGGCGTTAAGACCAGCTGCCTGTGCCTATTCCTGGGCTGCACTTCTGTAGCCCCAGTATTTTTGTAGGCCTTCACCAAGGCCTCAGCCTGGGGCCTACCAGGCTGGAGCTCCCCAGCTCCTATTGCCCTTCCCCAAAACTGCTCTACTTCAGGTACCGTGCACTCAGGCAGCCCTTCCCACTCCAGGGCTAGAGCGAGACTCCTCTGTCTCCTTGCCCCATTAAGCCAGCCACACCTGGGGCCAACTACCTTGTCAGCCTCCCTCAGCTGCTCTTAATCCCCTTTTACCTTGGAGTGGGGCAGTTGCCCCATTACAGGGTTTTATCTGGAGTTCATTTTGTTTTTGAATGTCCACCTGGACATGGCAGCTCTGCTGCTGTTTTAAGGTGGGTAGCAGCAAGCGAGCAGATTTGTTGTACTTCCTGGTCAGGGTATCGGTCTGCCATAAGGTGTGAGAGGCAAACCAGGGTGTGCTGGGCTTACTCGGCGTTTCTGTGTCCATGCACATGTACACATGAAGCCAGCAGATCTCGATGTGTTTTCAGTGAGATGCTGTCTTCACTCCCAGAGAGAGCTGGCTTCACCTCAGAGGGGCTGGGGCAGGCTTCAATGTACCTGAACATCATTTTTCACTGGAACGGGCACCGGTAATGAAATGTAAATAGCCACGGGTTGCACAAGCTGCTCGGGATGTTTTGCTAACCTCTAGCTCTCCCAGTGCTAGTCAGAAGCTACCTACAGTGATGGGGACAGAGAAGTCCCTAGACAGAGAGTTCCTGTCAGGCAGACAGAAGGGCTCTTTCCGAGACATTACCCTTTAGCTTGTTATCTTTCCTACTCCTGCAATTACTGCTCCGTTTTGATCATCTGTGCCCGTTTGTAACAGCTTCTTCTGCCTTCTTGGCTGCCAGTTACTCCATCGGTTCCTGAGTCTAACCTCAGCAGGGTTTTCTTTGCTGAATACCTCCCTACCATTGTGCTAGACAGTGAAAACAGCTGCTCTCTAGCCCACCCATCTTATGCCTTCTCCCATGTCCATCACTCCCTCATCGGCAAATCATATTCCTGGTTCTGCTTAGCCCCAGTCCCAGGGAGATTGTTCCATTACGTACACATCACGACATACCCTGCAAGGCTTCAGAGAGATTTGACATACTAGACTCAGGGGCGGCAGCTGCAAGGCTAGAGCAATACTCAGTGATCAAGTGAGCGGGGGAAGCAGAAGCTGCCTTGGGAGCAGGAAGGGTCGGGAGAAGATGGCCCCAGGTTAGGCATGGTGGTAGCAGGCAGAGAAGGGAGGCTCTGGAGCAGGACACATTGGATGGCAGCATGAGTAAGTGCAGATTGTGCCAATGGAAGGATGGAGAAGCAGGGGATCAAAAGAAGGAAATAAAGGGAAGAGAGGACGAAAGCACCAATGGAAGGATACACACTGTTAGTGGAAGATAGATTGGACACCTCCTTTCTATCACCATCTCCATCCTTTCAGCCTATTACAGCTCCACTAATCCTCCTTCCATTTTTTCTTGTGTTTTGCCAACAAGGAAATGGTAAAGAGTCTGGAGTCTGATTTTTAGTGCAAATATCCTGAGCCACAAATCCTCTGATAATACCTCTAAAAACTCAGTGACCCTGTGCAGCTAGGCATCTTGGTTGGGGTTCCTTTTGTTTGAGGACCGTTGAACGCAGGCTAGTGAAGTCACTTGGATAGATTTCATATAAAACTCAAAAGAGGAGGAGGAGCCTGTCACCTTTAGGACACTGGGACCAATTTCATTGGGATTGTTAGTGATTAAAAGTAGCCAACATCCAATGGCTGTTGAGTAGCTTATGTGGAATGAGTTGGTGATTCTCAGTCCAGATCCTACTAGACAGGAAACTGCATCAAAGCTAGGACCTTCACCATCAGCACTAATTTGCACCCTGGTCGGCAGTATTGGGAGAGAGACTAAGGAATCCATCAGTGGGACGTGGTGATTGCCTCTGCATCTCACCAGGGTACGATCCCATGAGAGCAGGGTGTGAATGCAGGGTGTATAGATCAACTTTGGACTCCCGGGCTGCTGTCCATTCGGCCCCTTTTCTAAGTGTTAACTTCATTTGGAATGAAAGCGGAGCAGAAAGGTTTCCATGGTGTTTCACTGTGTTTTCAAACTGATTAGCTGGTGATGTGCATTAAGAGGGAACCAGTACGTGTGTTAGGTGGTTTTTCACGATTTTATCAATGGTCTCCGAAGCTCAGGAATATGGTAATGTATTGTACCTGCTCGTTCAGAGGAGTTGGGGAGAGCGTCAAGCTTTTGTGCTATCATTCTTAAAAAGAAAAAAAAAAGTCTTCATTTAAATGCAGATAGTAGCTTTTCACTTGGGAGTGAGTGGAAAGTTTTTCTATTAAAATGCTAATGAAAGAATAAACTGTAACTTCAAATTTCTCCCTGAAAAGGGATGCTTCCTCTCTGTGTTTTGGTAGCGGTGTAATCTGTGTCTTCAGAGTATGATTACTGTATCTTGATTGGAGAGGTGCGGGGGAGTTAATTTTCTTTTGACCGTTAAGGAATCTTTTCAGATACGTTTGTCCAGCATCTGGGCATATTTTGAAGAGCAGCTGGGGAAAAAAAAAAGTGAGCATGAACTACATGAAATGATGATTTGGAAACGATACCTTCCCTTATTAGTAGTGTTAGGGTCGCACCTACTGATCGATGCTGTGTTGTACCAGGCACTGTAGTTACACTCAGTCCCAGGTAGTTCCTGCCCCAAAGATCTTACAATCTCAGTAGATAAGACAGGTAGTATTATTACCCTCATTTAACTCCTGAATAACTGAGGCACAGAAAGATCCAGTGACTTACTCAGGGATCCTGCAGCAAGTCTGTGTCAAAGCCACGTGCTGAGCCCAGATCTTCAGAGCCTCAGTGCACACAGCCACCCTTCCTTTCCTTTTCCCCTTGGGGGAAAGTCCTAAGTAATTGACCAGAGAGTGGTCGGCATTCTCCAGAATGGTCAGCGCCCCTATAGAATTCCATAGCAGGGTTATTACCCTCTGTCACATTGTATACCCTGGCTTCAAAAACCTATAGAAAGGAGCTCATTTGCTGTTAACATCAACAGGGGTTTTGAGTAATTTCTCTATTGTTTTTGTCTCTGCTAAACTCTGTCAGACTTCTTCATGCGGTCGGCATAACGCGCATGGAGTGCTGCCACTTCAGATCCACGCAGCCAGGGCAGGGTCTGAATGGCTTGGCTTCCTGAGGCACTGCAGGATCATAGCAAAGTTACTTCTGAGCTTTCTCTGAAGGGCAAAGGAGACCTGGGGCCGTTTTCTGTGGTCACCCCATGCCTGCAACTGCCTTTTGAAATCATTGAACGTTTATGAGCAGCTGGAACATCTGGCCCAGTTTCAGGGGGAAAAGGCTAAGAGACAAGACAAGATAAACCAATAAGATCATGGTCTCCAAGGCTCATGGCCTCTGTTGCTTACCAGCCCAACAGAATAAGGCAAATACTAAAGACACCCCATTCCTACTGGTACCGATCGGCAAACATATCCCCGATGCATTCTCAGTGTGACCCTTTCTCTCCACAGACTCTGACTCTCACTGACCTGAAGCCAAAGCGGGGTCCAATGTCGGGGGGCACACAGGTGACCATTACAGGCACCAACCTGAATGCTGGCAGCAACGTTGTGGTGACATTCGGGCGGCAGCCCTGTCTCTTTTACAGGTGCGCACGTAATCCTTCTCTGTGGCACGTGCCAGGGGCAGGGGGCCATGAATGGAGAGCTGAGCCTGGTACAATTTTCTGATGGGAATGTTGGGGCACCAGGCTATGAAATAGCCCTCTCTGTCTGTTCGCTGTCCATGGTGCTGGGCTGAGCGTGTAGAACAGGCCTGCACAACTCGGAAAGCAGCGAGGGCCACCTTACTGCAAAAAACACAGCTGCGGGCCAAAAAGCCCTGCCCTCGCCCCGCCCCCATCCTCTTCCCCTAACCCCCCCCACTCGGCTTGCCCCACCCCTACTCACTCCCCACGGGCCGCACAGTGAGCCCGTGCGGGCCGCATGTGGCCCCCGGGCCACATGTTGTGCAGGCCTGGTGTAGAACATGGTTACTGTGCTTCAGCACCTCCCTCAAATGAAAGGGAGCTCATTGGACCTTATCCCGGTCCCTATAGGGTATTAGTTCTCCTCACCTGATCACCATACAGGCTGAGATGATTGCGGGGTCACAGCTCATGGATAGGTGACCAGTAGACTAGTAAGGGGTATTGCAGATGTGGGTTGAGGTACCCTGGCTGAGATGTTTGAAGTCTTCTGACTAGAATAGCATGGAGTGTTGCTGGTCAGCAGAGCTGGTAGGAGAAGTGGAGTGACCGTGTCCGCTGGACAGGGCAGTACTGTCACCCCCTCCCCCTTGTATCTGAGTACCAAACTCATTCAGGCAGAGTTTATATTAAAAGTAAAAATAACCATGAAAGGTGGAGCTCAAAAGGGAGGGAGCAGGAAACCAAAGACTGGCTAGACCTTCCCTGAGGACCGTACTAGTATAGGTGTGAAGCAGATATAAATCACAACAGGCTGGCCCATTACAGTGTCTCTCTTATATACACACAAGCACATCTCTTGTTGTGTGTCAGTTCTGTTCTGCAGCTAGAGACCTACCTCCTGCAGTCCATTAGAGGATCCTTATTGTGCATGTCCCTGGGTGGGAAGACAGGATTTGTGTCACTGTTTTGATTAGTATTTGATGTGCATTTTCCATGGTCCCTGGTTAAATTTCATTACCGTTCTCCACAGGACCTGTGCTTTGCCAGTCCGTGTGGGAGCACAGTGAAAAGATTCCATCCCACATCCCGGCCTTATCGGGGGAAAAAACCTATTGATTCTAAGTAGTAAAACAGCTCTTTCATCTCTAAAAATAATCTTGCAAGATGGCAAAATGGATGGCTCAGCTGGAGAGCAAACGCATAACTTTTCAGCTCTAGATCAGCGGTTCCCTTCCACTCCGAGAGTCAGTGTGCTCTACAGGGTGTTCATTAATCCACCTGAAAAAGAGTCCAAGTCCAGGTCTTAGTGGCATCTACAACGCAAAACCTATCCTCACAATCCACACTAATTGTAGTAATTAGCAGCCAGTTTTTCCCAGAGAGACCAAACACTGAGTGGGGTTTGAGACTAAATGCCTCAAAGGAGGCCTGCCCATTGCAGGGTTGAAGCACATTGCGAGGTGGTGGAGGGGGAAGCTTGCACGGGTACGATGGCCCACGCTGCATCTCTTCTGGGGTTACAAGACTTCAGTTTCGTGGGCTGCCACTATTGCATTTTTCAAACCCTACGAGTCATTCACGGGTGTGTGGTGATCTGACGTCTGTCATTTCTGGCCACGTGGTAACAGCTTGGGATTTAGGAGTTCCCATGTGAAATGCAGCGGCATCGGCACTGCTTAAAGAAGAGTGAACAGTTAATATTCAAGGAGCAGTGGAGCCTGTAGACCAGCAGTGTCCAATAGAAATTCAATGCTAGCCACACTGCTAGCCACACTTGTGGTTTTTCATTTTTCTTATAGGCCACATTATAAAGAAGTGACATATTAAACCACATTATAAAAAGCCACATGCATTAGCCACAATTCACTAGCCTATTAGCCACATGTGGCTAGTGGCAAATGTATTGGACACTGCTGCTGTAGACAGACACTGTGTATGAGGACGGCTGTGGGGAGGCTGGAGGATAGAAAGGGAGCAGAGTGAAGCATGCAGGTAACAACGAGCTCAGGTTGATCCTCCTCTGATTGTAAGTAGAGATGAGACTGAGTCACAGATCACTAATTCCTACAAATCAAAGGCAGAAGGACCTTGGGTCTTGGCTCCACCCATTACAGAGGGTGGAGGGGCCAGCTGCAAAATTCAGCTGAATCTGGGTTGAACCTTGCCACAGACTGGGGGTTTTGGTTCTGGCCCCTCTGTAATTACAATAAAATACCTCTCAGTGCATTAGCACCTGCCGTCCAAAGATCCCAAAATACACTATGAACATTAGTTAGCAGAGCCCACCAGTCACCCTGTGAAGTGGGTGAGGTCATCCCATATTACAGATGGGAGAGCTGACGCAGAACCAACCCGGGGCCTTTCTTAGGAGAGTGGTCACTGCTGATTCTTCGAAGGAAGAAATCAAACACCATCAGGCTCTTAATCATACAGGGCTGTCCCTGGACGGAAATGTCTCTTGGACCCCAGCTCGGGTTCTGTTTATGCCCTAAGGCCTGGGCACCGAGAGCCTTTGCAATTTGATCTTAGCTAGTGTGAATGTAGATGCTAATTTTTGTTCAGATACACGTGTTCTATTCCCACAGCAGGGAGTTCCCCAGGTTAGGGATGGGTTGGTTACAAAACACTGACTGGGGACTGGACTGCAGGATTGGTGGCAGAGCCCTTTAATGGAGACATTGTCCTGCCTGGTTTATGACTGGTTGTTTATGCCTGGTTGATTTTTGCTTCGTTCCACTCACAGGAGGTCCACGAAGCACATTGTCTGTAACACCACAGCCTCGGACGACGGCTCTGATAAGGTGAAGGTGTCTGTGAAGGTGGACAAGGCCAAGATACACCAGGAGTTGCAGTTTGAGTACATGGAGGACCCCACCATCCTGAGGATTGAGCCAGAGTGGAGCATCATCAGGTACTAATACAGCCACCATTTCCTCTGTCCCTGACTCCTGTTTATTCTCTGCTGCACAGCGGGATCCAGGGGTGTGGCCCTCTCCTGCTGATTAACACCTTCTGCATATCCTCTAGCAGGGCACAGCTTCCCTGCTTAATAAAGCAAAATCCACACATGAGCCTTTACCGCATGCATGTCTTGGGAATACCGTGGCAATTGTTTTAATTACAAGGCGGTCTCATGTCTGAGGTCAGAGATTTTTGCCCAGTACTGAGGAGTGGGGAGTTTCACCATCCACTTCTGTGCCAATCCTGTTCCCATTCCCCATGTTCTATGCTTGCCTCCCCACTCCAGGATTTTCCCTTCAAGTGATAGGGGAAAAGGACTGGATTCTCTTCTGTTGCAGACTCAGCCACTTTCCCCTGTGGCTGGCTAGACCCATGCCAATGTATCTCCCAGAGGATCTCACTGGAGAGTTTCATCATCCCCTCTGGGTTTGGCTGAACCCATTCAGACAAAATAAAAACCTTCCGGAAATTAAACTGCTACTTTCCGAATGAGGTTCGAGCAAGTTTGGGTCACGTGACTTCCTTGTTGGGCTTTTCTACACTGTGGGGTAGAGCGTTCTACAAGGGTGTGATTTCTAAAGTGCACAAATGTGATGCTTGTGAATTGGTCCATTCAGACTCTGCCAGTGAGCACTAAAGGTTCTCTTGTGTACTTTAACTTTGCACGGTTTGAAAATGTGCTCCGTTAAATCACATTAGGGAATCTTCAGTGCACACCAACGGTGTCTACACAGGCCAATTAATGCAGCACATATTGGTGCACTTTAGAAATCACATTCTCCTAGTGCATATTACCCCATCGTAGACAAGCCCTTTAATTTCCACTGTTTTCCTGCACTTGCTCCAGTTGCTTTCCAAATTGCAAGTGCCAGAGTTCCATGGGAAACTCTATTTGTGGCCTGGCTCAGTCTCTCATTAGATCTCCAGCCCATGTTTGCAGACCCCAAAGGGTCAGATGGCGTGGAGATGCCTCCCTTTTACTGAACCGTCATCCTAACCAAACCTCACAGCCATTGGAACCCTCCAGGACAGAGAGGTACACGCCACACCGGTCACTCAGTCCCGAGTTGCTCCATACCACGTTGTCACAGTTTTAATATTTCTTTTGCCGTAGCACCCAGCGGCCCCAGAATCCCATTGGAAGGCACAGACCCAAAGACCTGGCCCCTGCTCAACAAGGTCCACATTCTAATGGCCCTGACCTGTGCCAAGCCCAGATTTTCCCCTTAGTTCCACTGATGCAACCCCATTTGCTCCAGCGGGATCGCACTGAGAAGCTGAGAGGAGAATTTGGCCCTGAGCATGGAAGGAAGCAATGCCTTAGACAAATACTGTCACAAGCCTGCGAGACTGGCCCAGTGAAGAGAGAAATTGGTCATTAAATGCTCTTGTATTTCCTTTAAAAGATACCAAATAAGAAATATGAGTCTCCTCTCATCCATCCATCATAGCTCTCAGCTCCCCTGTCAACCTGGAGCATCTGGAGTATCTGGGGATTAGGTCGCGTCTCGTAAATCCTCCGGTTCAGCTCCCGTCCAGAAGATGTTTTCACAAATCAATTAATGGCTTGAATTACGGTGGGGGAATTTACCAATTTCGCCAGATTGAATCTTTCCACATTGGGCTTGCGGCTTTCGTGTCTGGATTTTCCATTCTGGCGGGTTGTTCGTCACAGAGTTCCAGTTATCACTGAAATGAGGAAGCGCTTTACTCTCTTCCTTAGTGAAAGCGAGTTTAGTGCTGGCAAAAGGTGCTGGATTGACAATGCTGGGCACTGAATCCCTCCATTCTCCCCAGGAAAGTGACAGCACAGGCAGCTTCCTCCACCCTCCAGATGCCCTGGCCACAAGTGAAAGGGGAGTTCGCTCTCCAGGCCCTGTTTACACCTGGGTTTCTGGTGTAACTGAAGCTGCCAACCAGAGGGCTAGTTCGCACGAGTTGAGTTGTGATGTGAAATGGGACGCACTGGGCTTAATGGAGGGCCAGGAATAGCGTCCACTCTTGGCCCACGTAGACCTGGCAGTCTCTGCTGCCGGTGCCTACCAGGGTACCAGGTCTGGAGTTTTGTGATGGTGGCGCACACCTTCCAACAGGGCCTGCACTGAGTCCCCTTCTTCCATTCCCATGCACCCCCAAGTGTGCATCCCGTCATTGGTTACTCCCAGCCAGAGCTGGACTGGAAGTGGTGAGGCAGAGTTGACTCGAATGAGTTTGGTGGGGCTGATCCTGGTGCCTTTAGAACATTAGTTCTCCTCACAGAACCATTGTACAGTCCAAGCTGATTGGCGGTCACGGGTAGGTGATCCCTGGACTAGCAGAAGGTGTTGCAGATGGAACCTGAGGTGCGTTTTGGCTGTGTGGAGGCTCTGGACTGGAATCGCAGGGCACAGAGACTCCCTGTCCCAGTGCCCGCTCCCCTGAACCGGCCAGTGCTCCATTGCTATTGAAAGAAATTAAAACCTGTGGACTGATGGCCTGTTCAGCTGCCAGCTGGGCAGCATGGACAGATGGGAGTACGCATCTTGGGCTGTCCAGTTAGTCCCACCGCCCCTTGCTGTTTTAAGTGGCTAGGATGGAGGGAATCACCAGGGTTCATTCGGTGGAGATGAACAGCAAAGGCGTGAGTGGAACGAGTCACCTCTGAACATGAGAAGGGCTCTCCCGGCCCCGCCAGGTTAGTGCCGCTGAGCTGAAGAGTTATCCCTCAGCTGGAGCTTGCACATCTATCTGCCAGGGCTCAGCCAATCCACAGGCTCAGGTCTAACCTGGAGTTCCCAAGGCCAGGGATGTGGGCTCCCGCTGAGAGCAGACACACCAATCTGCTCAACATCACTACCTCACTAGGAGTATTCTCTACTGCTTGGAGGTTCCTACACTCTGCTCCTGCCCCGGCTTTGTTCCAACCCTGTTCTTGATTCCTGCTCGACACCTGGCTCTGGTCCCCAGCCTGACTGCTCGGCCTGACCGCTGCTGTTCCAACCACTTGGCTTCAGTATCCACTTTTCAGTCTGACGATGAGTCAGGCACAGGGTCAGCAAGTGTGGCAATGTAATACAATGCATCCAGCGCACCCCAGTCCTGCCTTCAGTTCCACTTCTGAGCCTCTTCTTGAGGTCAAAGCCTTGGAGAACGGTGAAGGGGAATAGGACAGAACATCCTACATTAGCACTGTCTCTCACACCTCTTTACCTAGTGTGGAGCTAACCTGTGGAACTCTCCGCTCCAGACAGCCGTTGAGACAAACAGCAAAGCAGGGCTTTCAGAAAGGGCTGGATCATTGTATGGCCAATGGTGTCATGTGTGGCTCTCAGAGCTAAATCAAGAATGGTTTAATTGCCCCCCATGCATGAGACTGTAAGTTGATCAACTGCCAAGGTCAGGGAAGAATTTTCCTTCTTGCCTCTAGTATAGTTTTGCATGACTGACGGGGGAAAGGTCGCCTTCTAAGCAGCAGGTATGGGCCACTGCTAGAGATCAGAGTGCCAGACAAGAGAGATTTATCGTACAGTACGCTTCATCACAGCAACTTATGGGTCTTTCTTCAACTTGTCCTTGACTTCTGGGTTAAGATTTCTGAAGGGCCGAAGGAGTGTCATTACACCAGCCTTGCAAAGTCATCATGAAAATGTACCAGGCACAAATTCCACCCCCCTGCCATTTTCCATGGCAATAATAGAAACAAACAGATCCTATTTGACTTACATGTCCAACAAAAAATTACTCACGCTGGGTGAGTAGAATTTTACAAGGGTACATTAGAACAGATGGTCTGGGGTTGATTTGAGTCATATTTAGCATCAGCTGGCTCTGAAGAGTAAAGAAGACATTATAGAGCCGCTCAGACAGTCAGGGGTTCACTTGAGGTGGTGGCTGGTCGGATTACCTACCAAGGGGTTCAGGCAGGTTTATATTGGAGTGACTGCAACTTCTAGGCACTAGTGCGAGCACCGTTTGTGCAGCTGTGTCTCTCTACACTGGGAATGACACCTCCCAGCTGCTCTATAGCAATACCCTTCAATTCTCCCATCGATCTCTAGAGATCATGTGGGTACAATAAACTCATTCATACACTTTGCAATACATATTTAGTAAGTGAATGTAAAGCAGGCAACAGGTCTGAGGAGAGCACCAGAGGGCGGGGGCCTCTGTGTTCAAAGCGGTTTTGAGTCCCCTGTCATGGAAACAACAGAATAAGATGCACCCTGGAGAGACGCAGCTAATACCCGTAGTAGTAAGAAAGGACCCAAGCCACAGGTGCTCAGCTGGGAGGGGAGTACGTGGGAGTCACAGCAGATCACATGCAGATTTGCAATGTGACATGGCAGCAGAAATGCTTGTGTGAATGTTTGAACCTGATAGATGGAGTGTCACCTCCCAGACCAGGGCTGTGGGAGCCCCTCTCTGACTGTCTGACCAAGGGATTCTCACATAACCCATCACTGCAACATTCAGTTCTGGGCCTCAATAACAGGCAATTCTTGTTGTTCCTTCTTTCTGTTCTATAGTGGAAACACCCCCATCGCCGTGTGGGGAACTCACCTGGACCTTATCCAGAACCCTCAGATCCGGGCCAAGCATGGTGGGAAGGAACACGTCAATGTGAGTATTGCCTCTGGGAAGGGGAGCAGTGTTAAGGAACGGGGCCAGGCTGGTGAAAGGGGCTATGGGACAGCTCTGGAGATTGCAGTCTCCGGTTTAACCACAAAACAGGCAGAGCGTTAGCGGCCCAAGCAAGTCTGCCTGTCTTGTGTGCTTCAAACCTAACCTGCAGCAGGGAGAGGAGAATTGATTCTCCAAGATCTAGGTAGTTCCCAGTTTCTGCTGTGACAGTTAGTGGCAGGAATAGTTTCTGTTATATGGACACTCGTCATCTAGGAGTAGGGTGACCAGACAGCAAATGTGAAAATCAGAACAGAGAGTGGGGGGTAATAGGAGTCTATATAAGAAAAAGACCCAAAAATTGGGACTGTCCCTGTAAAATCAGGACATCTGGTCACCCTATCTAGGAATTGTCACCGATTGCCTATTTCACACAAGGCCCCACACTGCATTCTGATATCAGTGATGTGTGTAACCTAGCTGCCATGCCAGGGGATGGAAGGTAAGTCAAGCACACTTGGGCAGCAGGGACTGGGAACACCCTGCAGTCACTCTAGCAACATCCTGTTAATGTTGGCAAAGTGCTTTGAGATGACGGCTTAGGAGTCCTGCGGAAAGGGATCTGGGGGCTATAGTGGACCACAAGAGAAATATAGGTCCACAGTGTAACACTAGCAGGAGTGTTGTAAGCAAGACACAAGAAGTAATTCTTCCACTCCACTCTGCACTGATAAAGCCTCAGCTGGAGTATTTTGTCCAGTTCTGGATGCCACATTGCAGGAAAGATGTGGACAAAATGGAGAAAATCCAGAGGAGAGCAACAAAAATGATTAAAGGTCTAGAAAACATGACCTGTGAGGGAAAATTGAAAAACCTGGGTTTGTTTAGTCTGGAGAAGGGAAGGCTTAGGGGAGACATGATAACAGTTTTCAAGTACATAAAAGGTTGTTATAAGGAGGAGGGAGAAAAATTGTTCTTGTTAACCTCTGAGGGTAGGACAAAAAGCAATAGCCGTAAATTGCAGCAAGGGAGGTTTAGGTTGGACATTAGGAAAATCTTCCTGTCAGGGTAGTTAACCACTGGAACAAATTGCATGGGGAGGTTGTGGAATCTCCATCATTGGAGGCTTTTAAGAACAGGCAAGACAAACACTTATCAGGGACGGTCTAGTAGTTGTTACATAGTCCTGCCTTGAGTGCAGAGGACAGGACTAGATGATCTCTTGAGGTCCTTCCAGTCCTGCGATTCTACGATTCTGTGAAAGCTTTGGAAGAAAAGCCACAGAGAAGAGCAGAGGATTTGTTCTCACTGCCAGCTTCAGACCCTATGAAACACCCACACTCTCCCTCGGCCAGGCCCCGTGTGAGGCCTCAGAGTCCAGCTGCCTGTTCACACTGTGGCGGAGGCTCTGCCAGGCCCATTTTCACTGAGAGAGGAAGCAGGGAGCAGCTGTGTTGCCCTTCTGCCAACATGAAGAGTGACAGTCATGGGGCTGCTTGAGAAACCAGATGTCCCATACACCTGCCCTCAACATGTCAGCTATCCCCAGCTTTCTGGAGCCTCCCTGATGGGTTCTCCACAGCGAGTTACAGAGAGAGGCTGCTGACCCAGGGGAGTGGCTGGACTCCACTTACCGTGAGCACAGTATTCCAGCCTGGGCATGACCTGGCCCTCCTGGCCAAGGCCCTGATCCTGCTGGATGCTGAGCAGTGCCTGAGAAGGGTTGAGGATCTGATGGCATTCTGCATATGCTGGGATCGGGCCCCGACTCTGAGCGAGGGAGGCAGAGGCAGGGACAGAGGTCTGCCTCAGCCCACCAACCAGTGCTTTCCCCCCAACACAGTCCCAGGGAATCCCAGGGTGGAACCCACATCTGCTGCTGTGTGAATCCTCTCCCCTGATGGCTGGTGGCAATGAGGCACTAAAACCACACCCCAGCTTGCCTGGCAGCTGTTCTCTGCCTCCACAACAGTGCAGAAGAGGCAGCACAGCAATAAATTACATCTATCAAGCCACAGCTTGTTTTTCTATTACCCACAAGCCCCTGCAAAATGCCGCCAGTCCCTTTAGCCTGTGAAGGTCTGTGTGCCTAGCAGAAGGGACTGGTGCAAAAATTACCCTGAAATCTCCAAGATCCCTTTCAATAATACATGCCTTCAATAAACTAAGAGCCAGTGTCCTCCTTTCTCACCCCATCCCTTCTGCCTCACCGGTATAATAGGCCAAGCCACTCTCGATTAGGTTCTGCGCCAGCTCCCAAAGTGCTCATGTCAAGCTAAATCTGGGGTGACACTGCTTAGACCAGCTGCAGCAGCGAGAAGACTTCTGTGCTTAGGGTTCCCCATGGCACGGTGAGGAGACTGATGGGGCAGGGTTTAATCAGGGCTTGTCGCTGTGAGGAGCAGAGATCGAAGGAGCCAGGGGGCAGGGAGGGAGAAAGGAGCTTCCTTCTCTTAAAACCACATCTCATCCAAAGGGACCCCACGTCCGGATATTAGAACATCAAACCAAAAAAGAAAAAAAACCATAACAAATAAAACCTGAAGACATCCCTGGATGATTCTGGAGTGAAATTAAAAGGGCACAAACTAGAAAGGGTCATTGTAACTGGCTAGGAGGTTAGCATCAGCTGCTTCTCCATCTTCGTAGTGCCTCCTGCCTTACCTTGCTATACCCAGGGAGGGTTAGCTCATTGGAGGGAGGGTAGGCTCAGTGGTTCAAGCATTGGCCTGCTTAAACCCAGGGTTGTGAGTTCAATGCTTGAGGGGGCCATTTAGGGATATGGGGCAAAAATCTGTGGGATGATTTAATTGAGGATTGGTCCTGCATTGAGCAGGGGATTAGACTAGATGATCTCCTGGTATTCTATGATACTCTTCAGTCCCCTGACAGGGAGCAATGTGTGGCTGGGTTGCCTAGTGACTAGCTCAAGCTATAAGTGCCCTTAATAGCCAGCAGGCCATGTTCTGATTCCACTTACTCCAGTGTAAAACCAGCAAATTGCCATTGGAGTTACACCACACTTAGATCTGAATCAAGCCCTGTGTAAACTGCCCAGCTGTCATGGGCTGATGATCCCAGGAGAGAGATTTAAACTTGTGAACTGCTGGCTGACTTGGCAGGTGAGAGTTCTTGGTACCCAGTCATAGCCTGACCTCCTATGCAGGGGCTGATCTTGGGCCTTTCAGTACTAGAGCAGAGCTATCCCAGTATGGCCCATCTGGGTAGCAGCATCATCTGCACTTAATTTGGTCCAAATCACCTTTCTCATCTGAATTGATCTGGGCAAAATCAACTCCAGTGCCTGTATTAAAGTAGATGTAATAGTGAGTGCTCTTTGTGCAGGGGTGGATGGTTGCAAACAGCAAAAGGGACGTTTGAAAAGGCAAATCATCAAGCCAGGCTTGGGGTCTTGATTATTTGTGCTAAAGTAACTTTGAGAAGCCTCAGCTGAGATCCGCGTGGTGAGAGACAGGCCCTGCCCTGAAGAGCTAACAGTCCAAATAGGCAGGACAGACAAGTAATATTACACCCATTTTACAGGTGGAGATCTGAAGCACAGAGAGACTTAGGGCTTGTCTACATGGGGATTTACTCCAGAGTAACTCTTCCTGATTAACACCAGGTGTGGACACTCCTGTTCTGGAATCAGCGTGCCTATTCTGAATGCCCAGATCTCCTGGGTCCCAGTGCAGTGCCTTAAATGCCAGGCTGCCCTCTGGAGCCAACTTTGCAGGGGGAAGAGGCAGGTTCAGTCTCCCAGCCCATGATAGGGATGGTGGTCGCTGACAAACCTGAGATCCTTCTGCAGGTGCAGCTTTTGGACAGTTACCGGGGGAAGGGGGATCTGGAGCTCGGACTGGCCCTGCCTGCGATAAAAGACAGAGTTTTCCATTGCTGGGGGGGGGGGGGAAGTGCTGACACCGGCATCCTTGGAGTTCAAAGTCCCCCAAGGAACGGGTGTGAGCTGCCCCCAGACTGGCTCCCCACAATGTGCCTCCTCAGCCTTGGGTCGGAGCAACTGAGGACTCACTTGCAGGAGCGACAGGCTCCCCACTCCTCCTCCAGCCATGGCTCTCAAGGTGCTTAATGCAGTAGTGGAGTGACTGTGGTGCTCCAGCCGGTCCCTCACAGCAGCCCCGTCGCGACCTTCCTCTCCCCAGTAGTGGGTGGGGTATTGTTCCCCTGGAGGGGATTCAGTCTTTTGTACAGTGTCTGTTTTGGGGGGTGGGACTGCTCTGCTGAAGCTCTCCCTTGACTCCTGCCCTCCAGAGCTGTGAGGTTCAGAACGCCACGGAGATGACCTGCCAGGCCCCAGCACTGGCTGTGGACCCAAATCACCAGTCTGAGCTAACCGAGCGCCCAGAAGAGTTTGGTTTCATCCTGGATAACGTTCAGTCCCTGCTGATCCTCAACAAAACCAACTTCACCTACTACCCAAATCCAGTCTTTGAGGCTTTCAACCCCTCGGGGATCCTGGAGCTGAAGCCGGGAACCCCCATCATACTAAAGGTGAGGAGATGGGGGTAAGGGAGCAGCGTCAGAGAACGATGCTAACCTCCAGGAACGCATCCAGCCAATCACAGCACAGTTCATGCCAACATCCCCACAAAGCCCTCACCAGCATCTCACTAGTCCCAGCATCACTAGTCCTAACAGAGTGCCTGCAAACATCCCTCCAATCATAACGGAGACTCCACAAGCATCCCGCCAATCGCGGCACCGCTCCTGCCAACATTCCACCAATCGCAGCACAGCGTTCTTAATTTTACTCCAGACCGCAGCAAAGATTGTCTTGTGCTGTTGGAGCCTGGTGTGCGGATTCGATTTAGCAGCGGCAGAAACCGCGCTGAAAAGGGAAGCAAGGAGAGAGAATGTTTGTGATGTCCCGTAACACCCTAACCGCAGAGGCCAGAGCTTTTCACTTCTTGACAGTTCACCCTAATGGCAGTACGTGGGGTAGGCCGTCAGCTGGTGACTTTCCCTGGAGCTATACTGTTTCACACCGGCTGACAAGCTGGCCCCATGCCTCTGTTTGTGCTGCAGGACTTGACAATATGGTTATTATGACAGCCAGACGCGGCACTTTTGGAATCATAAAGCTTGCCCACTCGCCATTTGTGCAAATCCGAGAACAGCCCCTTTGTGGTTTGAGGCATTCTGTGAGCCAGACAGCAAGCAAGAGCACTTTGTGGTCTACATTCTCCAGTATGGGCCCCTGTAGGTGATGTGGGTGCAAACAGATAATTGTGCACACAAAAGACACCCTTGCACATTCAAAACCAGCAACCTTTTGGCAGGTGTAAATGTGTTTTGTGGGTCCAGTTAGCTGGTTATGCAGGCACAGAGTAGACACCTATTTTTGCAAATGTAGGCCTGTAATTCCAGAGAGACAAGATGCAGGGGAGCCCTGTACCAATCTGTCCCGATCTTCCAGGGGTGGATCAGGATTTACTATCATTGGGGAAGGCCGTAAAGGATGAGCCAAGGAGGCCATATCTAGCGATGGCACTTACAGGGACAACCCAATGGCAGGTTACACCCCGCTGTGATGCTTGTGCATTTGCTCCTCTTGGTCCAGGGGAAGAACCTAATCCCACCAGTGACTGGAGGGAACGCCAAGCTGAATTACACCGTGCTGATCGGAGAGAAGCCATGTGCAGTGACCGTGTCGGACATGCAGCTGCTGTGCGAGTCCCCGAACCTCATTGGACGGCACAAAGTGATGGTAAGCGAGGCGTTAACGGAAAACCCGAATGGACGGGGTCCCACCCGGAGAAAATGGGAACCACTGAGAATTCCGGGATCCTTTGGAATTTAGATCCCATTAGGGACTCGGTCACTCAGTACTTGGTGACCCCCTCCAGAAGGCAGTGCCCCAGTCCTGGGTGGGAGTGTTAAAAGAAACAAACATGGAGACTCTTGTAGCTCATGCAGGATCTCTTAAAAGCATAGTGCACCGACTGCGAGCATCCCCTGTTATAGGGAATCCCTTCCACAGAAGCCCACTTCTCTGCTTCGCATGGGACCAGCTGTGTGACGCCAAAGGACTTGTGCAGTGTGGCCGCGTATATGCAGCATATCACCAAATGCTCCTGTGGGACGGGGCGAGGGGGGAGGAGGTTTCTCTGCTTGGCTTAGCACTGGCTGCAGCAATAGTCAGCATGGAAAGGTTTAAAATCGGCCACCTAGGGAAAGAATGAAATGGCAGGGCACTGGCTGTAGGGTGAATGGATCTTTGGGCTTTGATGCCAAATATTACACTGCTGCTGGCATCATTTAGTATTACTTTTATGAAAAATGAAGATCGTGGTGCAGTTGGTGGCCTGAGAGGTAGCTCCCCCTCCTCTCTCCATATCCCTTCTTTATCCTCCTCTTCGCCATACTTTGAATACTGTCCATACAGAACAAGTCAGCAAAATCATTAGAATCCTATTGGTTGAAATAAATGAATCTGCAAATGACATTACACCCTGGGCACACAAACACACAGCTGCTGTCTGCAAATGGGGATGAGCAATGTTTTTGATTGACCCCGATCAATTTATTCCTCCCCCTGTCCAAGCTAGTAGGATAGATTTTTTTCTTTTTGGTTATTATTTCAATGATGACAAATCGGTAGAGGTTGCTGGAGCTACAATTCTTGGGTACGCAAGGAGAGAGTATTTTCTGACTTAGAGCAGAGAACGGGTGGTGAGGATGCTTGGGTTCCATTTTTGACTCTGCCACAAACTCACTGTGTGACCTTGGTCACTTCACCTCCCTATGCCAGAGTTTCTCCTGCTGTAAAATGGAGATGATAAATCCGTGCCAGCCATAATGTGGCGCTCAATGAATTCACAATTGCAAAGCACATTATAATCCTCCAAGGGACGCACTAGTGATGTCGTTCTCTGCTTTAATTCCCAGACTTTTGAATAGGACATAATGAGTAGGCCAGCATTTTCATGGATGTAGTTAAAAAGGTGCACGAGCCAGGGGCTGACAAAGCCAAGGCCTCGGAGGTAAGCCAAGAGGTAGGAGAATGGCAAATGAACCCAAAGAGTTCAGTGAGACTGAGAGCAGAATGGGACTCTTTCCTGACACAGGGATTCTCTGATCCCTGCAACCCTGGTCAGGTAGGGAGAGTCACAGAACGAGGCTCCCCTTGCATAGAAAAGGCCCCACTAGAAACGTGGGAAGATGGTAGCCTTTAAACATGTTTGTGAGCATCAGTAACATGACAGTGCACTAAGGGTGAGTTAATGCCATAAATCTGCAAACACAGAGCCATTGTTCTGATAACGGCTGAGCTGCGAATCAAGGACAGAAGGTGACCTGCAGTAAAAGCCACTGTTTTAGGAATAAGATGAGGAAGATTTTGTAGCACCTTAGAGACTAACCAGTTTATTTCATCATAAGCTTTCGTGGGCTATAGCCCACTTCATCGGATGCATAGAATGGAACGGAAGTAAAATGTATTTATACACACAGAAAGCAAAAAAAAGCTTGTACAGTAGCATGCCAATTCTAAGAGGCTGTTTAAAGTACCTTTTGAAATGGATATCAGGGGATAACAACTATTGAAGGTAAATTAACTAGGGAAATGCAATCAATAATAAGCTGCAAACTTTTGGGATTGCTAGCATTTTAGTCCCCAGTTTATTAAAAATTTTTTTGTAATTTATGTATTTTAAGCTTTGATTTTTGAGGCTTACTTGTAACAATATTAAATATGTTTATTTTTATTGAACCCCCTGATTTTTATTGTATGGTTTGCTTATATGATTTGTTTTGAATTTAAAAAAATATTTTTTTAGACAATAAAATAAATTATTAACATGTAATGGCCTTGGCCATTGGGTTTTATTAGAATAAATAGTATTGTTTGTGTTTGGGTATATTACAGGAGTGGTAGTGTCTGCGATAATGGAGATGATGACAGGAGCACTGGTTGTGGCAATAAGGCACTTTTGGTATTTTTTATTTGAAAGCTAATTAGGGAAAGCAGTACAAATTGAAGGTATTTATTTAAAAACACAGGGCGCAGCCTGTGAAATAAATTTTAAACTTTGAACAATATTATATTTTTAAGCCTGGGTTTTATAAGTTTCTTTCTACCAGTGTATAATTTTTTGTGTTTTTTACCAGGGTTAGTTTTTAATGTTTTCTGTAGTTAAGAATTTTTGGATTTTAGCAGGTTCTGTGGAGCAAGTATTTTTTTTTTAAAACAATTGTGGTTTAGCATTATACAGGGGAGAGGTTACCAGCATATTACCCTATAGTGCTCTGGTTTCTGTAGCAAATGCTGAATGCAGGTTAGCTTTGTTAGTGGACAAGGGAGAGGTTACCAGCACTTTACCTTGTCCTTTTTTTTTTGCCATTCAGGAGGAGGAACAGAAATATTATAAGTAGGAACAAACTATTTAGCAATAAGTGTAGAATTAAATGGAGGCGTCTTTTGCAATGAGAAACATGGGTTGAGATAGTTAGTTTTGGGCACTTTACAGCAATGTTGGTAGTTAGCAGGACTTGGTAGGGCCTTTTTAGCATGAAGCTAGGACATTTTTTTGCTGGTGGAACTTTACATAAACCCACAACACACCATGGTGGGCTCAGTAGCTAGTTAGAAAGAAGTGTGCCCTGAGACCACATCTCTGGGGTCAGCGGTCTCCCATCCAAACACTGAGTACTTCAGACCCTGCTTAGCTTAGGAGAGCAGGGAAGGCCATTGCCTCAGGTACAGTTGGTGAGAGCTCCTCTAAGGATTAGCCAGGCTGTGGGTGGTCCTGTTTACTGGTGTTTGTAACTGGCCAGTTTGCCAATTTCCCTGCAGGCTCGAGTGGGAGGATTGGAGTTCTCCCCGGGGATGGTCTACATCTCCCCCGACAGCCCGCTCAGCCTGCCGGCCATCGTCAGCATTGCCGTGGCTGGGGGCCTGCTCATCATCTTCATCGTGGCCGTGCTGATTGCATATAAGCGCAAGTCCCGCGAGAGCGACCTGACACTAAAGCGGCTGCAGATGCAGATGGACAACCTGGAGTCCCGGGTGGCTCTGGAGTGCAAGGAAGGTAGGATGGAGAGGTGGGACCCCAGGGCTGGCAGAGGGCATTTATTCACTGAAGGTTTGCAGTGAAAACACTGCTCTAGCTAGAGGACTCCGATCCACCAAGTTGGGATCTGGCTTTGTCTCCCCCTTCTCCAAAGTTCTGGCTAATTTAGATCCAAGGTCCAGTTGGGTCCATTCAAAAGACAGGGTTCAGCCGCGGAATCTGGATCCAGTACGGGAGCCACTCATCCTTGGAGCTCAGGAGCATTCAGACCCAGTCAGGCTCATCTCTGGTTCTGACAGTTTGGCCCCATCCACCTGGGCTGGACAAACGGTGATAAGAACAGGCTTTGCTGGATTCCTGTTTAAACTGAGTTTCCTAAATCAGGGTGGGGCTCTGTCTAGGTGGAGCCTTTGTCTGGCATTGGATCATGGGCAGAGACTGGTGAGTGGACAAGTACAGCCTGCTCCTTCCCCACCCATCTCTCCATCTGCACATCCTCCTCCCCCATCACAGGTGTTAGCCTGACCTCCTCCCAGTAGGATCAGGGTGGATCTGGACCATCTCTTCAGTGGGGATGGGTTTCTTTCTCTCAGCTTTCGCAGAGCTTCAGACAGACATTCACGAGCTGACGAGTGACTTGGATGGTGCTGGCATCCCCTTCCTGGATTACCGCACCTACACCATGAGGGTGCTTTTCCCTGGCATTGAAGACCACCCTGTCCTGAGGGATCTGGAGGTAAGCGGGAACAGTGACCATCCCCTCCCGCCAGCTGCCTGCTCGGTCCCTGCCTCCCCATTCTGTCTGTCACGGCTCCGTGACCCGGTGAGTGACATGAGCGAGGTCACTGCCTTGTGACACAGCCGAATCTGTACTGGTGCCGCAGACAGACACCACATCAGCTCACTGGGATGCTGCTCTGCAACAGCTGAAATAATGGCGGGTCTCCTGGAGGAGCCCGGATGCCAGGTCACAGCGGTGAGACCTGGGAAAATGGGAGCATTCTACCGGTGGTGGGACGAGCGGTGTGTCCATATTGAAGAGTGCCAGGGTATGTGTGTGTGTCTGTCTGTCTGTCTCCACTACATTAACTTCCTCCTGGGATGGGGTCCTCATTCTGCTGGAGTGTGCTCTTGAGTTTTTCGCTGGACAGACACCAGAGATGGGGCCCCAGACAGATCCACATACCCTTCCATGGCACCGCAGCGTTCCCTGCCAAATTCAGCGCCCACGGACATGCCCCCGGGATGTCTAAGTAGCCCTCCAGGCATGGATCCCCCCCAGGACACCTGCACTGCTCATGGGCATGGCACCTTCTCAGGACCTCTGCACCGCCCATGGCTGTGGTGTCTACCAGGACCTCTGGGCTGCCCATGTGCACAGTACCCCTGAGATGTCTGCACTGCCCACGGGCACAGCACACCCGGGACGTCTGCACTGCCCCTGGGCACGGCACACCTGGGACGTCTGAACTGCCCATGGCCACGGCACACCTGGGATGTCTGCACTGCCCCTGGGCACAGCACACCTGGGACGTCTGAACTGCCCACGGCCACGGCACACCTGGGATGTCTGCACTGCCCCTGGGCACGGCACACCCAGGACGTCTGCACTGCCCCTGGGCACGGCACACCTGGGATGTCTGAACTGCCCACGGGCACGGCACACCTGGGACGTCTGCACTGCC
>ML677341.1:4300764-4312331 GCA_007922305.1 Dermatemys mawii
CACGGCACACCCGGGACGTCTGCACTGCCCCTGGGCACGGCTGTACTTTCCGAAAGGATTGGCAGCACTCCGAGAAGATTCCTTGTTAACATGTCAAACGTGCTCTGTAGCTGCATTGCTCTGTGTGATGGGATAACAAACTCGCCACGTTAGTGCTCAGCTTCAAACGCCCCCTGGGCCTGGAGGGAGCTCAGCAGAGAACACCCAGGGAACCTCCCTGTGGTGCTGTTGAGCAGCTGTGTCCCCAGGGGCTGCGGGTCGGCGCGGTGCATGACATCACTGGGGAGAGTGATATGCTGAGTCTTATACTCGTCCCAAGCGAACATCTGCCCACACTGCAAACACCACTTGGGAGTTTGGCAAAGCAGCCAAGCTCTGCTCCAGGGAGACCTGGGCTGGGATGGCTGGGGCGTGCTGCAGGCCAAGCCTGGAGGGTGCGTTGGCAGAGCTCTCTGTCAAGCTTGGCAGGCTCTGTGCTTTGGAGAGGCCCAGGAAGGGGTGGGCAGGGAATGCCCGAGGCCAGGACGGAGGTGCATTGGCAGAGCTGCATAGGGGAAGCTGGCACAAGCTCTGCCCTGGACTGCGGCGTAATTGGATGTAGCTGGTGCTCTCACTCCTTCCCTTCCTGGGGGCTGAAATTCAGCTAATACTAGAGAAACGTGCATAGAGCAGGGACCGTCCAAGCTTCCTTGTTTGCCAACATCTTCCCTGGAAGGCTCTCAGGGAGGCCAGTTGTTTCTTGCTGCCCAGTTAGCAAAGGGAAGTAGTGATGCACCTCTGATACTATTTGGTGGTAACCAGCGGCAGATGTTGATTTTGAATGGTGAGCGTGGGACAGCCATGTACCCGGAGCACAGACATACCCTGGGTCTTGTCCTGCTCTCCTGCAACTCTCATTTGGCACAGTTTCCCCCAAACAATGCATTTGCACACACGCCTGCACACACACAGGTGCTTGCACACCTGGGGCCAAATTCTGCCCTCATTTACACTAGCAAATACCAGTGGACTCGAATAGAACGTGGCCCATCTGATGCACTTAGTGCATGCTCCCCTGCACACACATACACAGAGAGCGAGAGCTTTGCAAGAGCATTGCAGCCAACTAAACCATCCAGCGCTCAGAAATCTTCTCCCCTCTTTGACCTCCTGCTCTGTTTCCCCATCACTCAAATCCAGGCACATTTTTTTCCACCTCGTAGGCAACAGCAAAAGAAGTCAGAGCAGGGTCTTTCCTGCCACCTTCTTTCTAGCACCAATAAAGAGTTAAAGGAAATGAAACAAACATACACCAAGCCTTGCCAGCCCGGTGAAGGTACCAGTTGGGAAAAGGCCCAGCACGGAGCCTGTTCAGGGCAGGTTCTCATTCCCACCACCTCTTTAACTAATTAACTACTTCCAGACACAGCTGAAATAAACTTTATGCTGCTCCAAAATCACCACGGGATTAGCCAATATTAAACATGCAAGCAAGCGAGTTAGGGCTAATTATTTGCTCACTGGCAGGGGTGGCGGGTTGTTCTTGTTTGTTTGGTTTTTGCTTACAGACAAGTTTGCAATCTGTAATCTCTGGGAAAAAATGTATGACTCAAAAGGAGTTGACAGGGAAGCAGTTAAACACAAAATCTGGAATCAGTCCATCCATCAGTCAACAGAACTGATGCTCCATCCTGCAGCCAGGCACCTGGCAAGACAGCTGTCCCAGGGGTAAGGCAGCTCCCGGGAAGCTGCCATTCAGGGTTTCGGTGATGTGGAAATGAGCATGGGGTCTTTGTCTAGTCCCAGGGCATGGACCATGGCCCGGGGTGGGGAATGGAAAATGTAGTTTGGCGTGGCTCCATGCAAGAAAGTGCCCCAGTGTGACGGTGCTGTTCCTGGCGTGACCCACTGAGAGTGTCAGATCAGGACAAATCGCTTCCAAAAGGGCAACTAGAGCCCAAGGCTGGGGTTTCTCTGCCCTAAAGGCAAACCAATCCAGCCAAACAGAAAAGACTTTGGTTTCACCCAACTGGCTAGCCACAAGTCACACAAGCAATTCCCTTAGACACTCCAGCTTCCCAGAATCACCACCAGCAGCCACCAGTCCTGGGGACAAATGGTTATGAAAACCAATACCCCAATAAAAGAAAACAGTTCTTCCCAATTCCAAAGAATCAGGCCCCAGACCCAGGTCAATATACAAATTAGATCTTACCCACAAATCACGCTGTTGCCAATCCTTTAGAATCTAAAATCTAAAGGTTTATTATACAAGGAAAAAGATATAGGTGAGGGTTAGGAATGGTTAAAGGAAATCAAATACATACAGTAATGGCAAATCCCTTGCATCAGTTGTAGAATAAACTGCAGGTTCAAATCAAAGTCTCTGGAATACAGCCCCTCCAGGGCTGGGTCAACAATCCTTTGGCCAAACTTCCTCCAGGGTAAAAGTGGCAGACTGAAGACAGAATGGGGATGGGGTAGCACCCTTTTATATCCTTCCCAGGTACATGAATGTTCTTTGTCCTTCGCTGTGGAAACTTACAGCAAAATGGAGTCTGAGTCACTTGGGCAATTCCTGCCCCCCTGGGATGTGTCTGCCTTCCCTTAATGGGTCCATTGTATAGCTGATAGTCCTTAATGGGCCATCAAGCATGGCAAGCAACGCTTAACACCAAGGGCTCTGAAATGTCCCCAGCAGCATAGCACAATATTTGGAAAGACAGACAGTACAGAGCCAATATTCATAACTTCCACTACAAAAATGATACACACATACAGATAGCATACTCATAATCAGCAGATCATAGCCTGGTCGTAGACACCTTATATGACCCCCTTTACCTAATATTTGGTGCCACTACATGACCTTGGTTGCACCCATGATCTATATGATCCCAGATAATTTCAGTAACATGACACCAAGGACTAGACTAGCAGTGGTCATGCAGGTCATCGGGATTCAGGTTTATCAGCAGAGCTGCGTGTAAGAGCCCAGGAATGGAATTATGGGGTGGGGGGCTGCAAATCAGCTCTGGGGAGCACTGGCGGAGCTCTGAGACGGGGGCAGGTTTGGAATAGTCACTGGGATAGGTGATTGAGGGAGGTTGGCGAGCTGGAGTGGGGGCGGGATTGTAACAACAGCACGTGCAAAGGGGAAGGCTGGAGGAGCACCGTCAGTTTGCACCAGAGTAGCAGGGGCTGCTGCAGGAAAGGACACCACAGCTTATTAACTTAACGCGGGTAAATACCCCTTCCCCTTTAAACACAGCATAGAGGGGGTTGCTGGTAGAAATGAAGTGCATTTGTTAACAAAATGTACATAGGATGAAGTGAGCTCCTGGGTGAGGAAAGAAGGGAGAAAGAGTGACGAGTAAAACAAAACAAAATACGCTTTTAAAAGGCTAAAATTTAATCTAGCAAGATACAGGCTTTGGTCCAGGTAGTTTCTTCTTCCCAGCCTTGGCTGATTCCCTCAGTCCGGAGCTTCCACAGAAGTACAAGGTGTTGGCTTCTCTTGTCTTCTTAGGTGACAGATCTTTGCCTAAGCAGGTTTCTCACCTATATTCAGTTCCAGAGACTTCAACCCCCTCTTGGTTGAAGGACCCATCTTTCTCAGCTTGCAAGAGCTCGGCCATCTTCTGTCTGCCTCGTGATGGATGCCAAAGATGGCGTCTGTCCTTGCTTATATCTTCCAAAGTGAAATGAACTTGTTTCAAGCGGCAGATGACCTCATGCTGTTCTTCCCTTCTCGTGGGCTTCCGATCCTGCCCTGTGTAAATGGCGCTTCCATTGTTTCTAATTCCTTCATTGACGAAGGAGACAGGTAGAGATCTGTGACATCCTCTCCTGTCTGGGCCGACTGTACAGCCTAATATCAATGAGTATCCGTAATTCCTTACAACAGGGGTAGGCAACCTATGGTGCACGTGCCAAAGACGGCACGCGAGCTGATTTTCAGTGGCACTCACACTGCCCGGGTCCTGGCCACCATTCTGGGGGGCTCTGAATTTTAATTTAATTTTAAATGAAGCTTCTTAAACATTTTAAAACCTTATTTACTTTACATACAATAATAGTTTTGTTCTATATTGTAGACCTATAGAAAGAGACCTTCTAAAAACATTAAAATGTATTACTGGAAGACAAAATATTAAATTAGAGGGAATAGATGAAGACTCAGCACAGCACTTCTGAAAGTCTGCCAACCCCCGCCTTACATAGTGCTAATACAGACATTTCACATTGTATTAATCATTGTGCTTCATTTGCTTTCAGAAAAGGCTCACTCGAGATGGTTGTACAATACAGTAATATTGTTTACAATCAGTTGATTCAGTTGCTTATCGCTTCAGATTCAACCCCCTGGTCTTTATAGATCAGGAAATATTTGAAATGGAGTCTTCTGAAAAGTAAAACCCAGCCCAAACTTCTCTCTCCTGCTGGGGGTACACTGCATCCTGTTTCCTCCCCCACTTGCTCGTGTGAGGTTTGCCTCCACACCATGTTAACTTGATGGGTCTGTTCACTGCTTATATGTAAACTGAGGTAAACACCCCTTCCTTTCTTTAGGACAGATCCATTTAACAACTCCCCCTGCCGTAGCTGGTTCACACACGCTTTGGTTCTAATGCCAGCATATACTCGCCACTCTTAATGCCCATCATGTACCTACCTTATGCAATAATATTAATGATCGGTGACTTGTTAGTTTTCAAATGATACCAGGTATCGTTTGTACAAAGATTATTTGTGTGGCGGGTGTGAATACAGGGGTGTTTAGTATCACAGATGGCCTGAGCCAAGGGGCGATGGGGTAGAGGCAGGTTAGTAGGAGCTGGCAAGGCCTGGCCTCTCGTTACAACGGTGTATGTTGTTGCAGTGTGAAATCATTGCTTTGCCCAGCAAGCCCCACATTCCACGGGGCTGTGACTGTCGGGGGAGAGTTAGTGGCTTGCACAGGCACTGTCTATTTTTCCCCCTGGGGGTGCTCCAACCCCACTCCGCCCCCAGCCAAGGCCTTGCTCTCACTCCGCCTCTTCCTGCCCCCACTCCACCCCCTCCCCTGAGTCCATCCCCCCATGCCTGGGCCCACCGAACAGCTGATCAGCAAGAAGCCCTGAGGCTCGGAACCACTGTGGCTGGTGGCTTCTCAGCACCCCCTATTTTTATTTGCATGGGTGCTCAGCACCCCGGGACTCAGCACCTGTGGTGGCTTGACTATGAAGGAAGCCATGTTTCTCTTTTCCCCAGGTCCCTGGCTATCGGCAGGAGCGGGTAGAGAAGGGCCTGAAGCTCTTCGCCCAGCTCATCAACAACAAGGTGTTCCTGCTGTCCTTCATCCGCACCCTGGAGTACCAGCGCGGCTTCTCCATGCGGGACCGCGGCAACGTGGCCTCGCTCATCATGACCGTGCTGCAGAGCAAGCTGGAGTACGCCACCGACGTCCTCAAGCAGCTCCTGGCCGACCTCATTGACAAGAACTTGGAGAGTAAAAACCACCCCAAGCTGCTGCTGAGGAGGTTAGTCGCCATCCGGCTGCAAAGTGTCTCCTGGCTAACGTGTGCACACTGCTGCCCTCTACTGGCAGCATCCTCCTGTCTTCGGTACTGTCCCCTTCCCTGAATTTCCTTCCCAGCAGCAGTGCCCACTCTTGGTCCTCCCCAGCCACTAAAATAATCAGTGATTAAATTGTTCATGTTGACTCTGAGCTGTCACCACTGAGGTTTGAAATTGACCATCCAATTAGATGACCTGGGGCAGTAGCATTCCACTCCCCTGAGTCATTGTTTCAGGCTGCTTGCAGACCCAGGCAGTCCTTTCTGCTTTGCTTATACTCAGGTCACATCTAAGGCTGGTCTACACTACGGGGGAGATCGACCGAAGATGCGCAACTTCAGCTATGCGCATAACATAGCTGAAGTCAGCGTATCTTCATCCGACTTACCTGCTGTCCTCATGGCTGCGGCGGTCGGCGGCGTGCTCCCCCGTCGACTCCAGCTTGCGCCTCACGGCAAGCTGGAGTTCTGGAGTCGATGGGGGTGCCATTGGTGATTGATTTATCGTGTCTTAACGAGACGTGATAAATCGATCGCCAAAAGATCGATTGCTACCCGCCGATCTGGCGGGTAGTGAAGACATACCCTTAGCAGGTAGTTTCTGGAGCCATAAGAGCTAGAAACTGGCTTTAATTTTTTTTAAATGAAAGCCAGATAATCTAAGTACGTCATGTCTTATAAATACACCACCCATGAGCTAGACGTTTGACAGCCCCTAGGTTAGTATATGTGCATCACTGCCTACTACTGGATGGCACCAGAACTGCTCAGCTCTGTGTCACAGTCCCTGTTCCGATATGAGCAAATGGAGAGTCTCCTTCAGCTCCAGTGATAGGGACTGCATGGGTCTCCATGTCCATTCAAGCACTGACTTTAGGAGTACTGGGATGCAAATTCTAACCCTGTCGTGGCTGTCGATTCCTGAGTGGCACCAAGGAGCAGTATAGTGGTGACTGTGAAGTCCCAGGGGTCGTGGGTCTGTTAGAAGCTCTCGAGCAGGGTCGCCCAAACTGGTGAGTAGGATCCAAGCTGAAACCACTGCACCTACAGCGTTTCTGCCTCCCACTGAAACCAGGAAGCAAAGCACACTCAGCCAATCAAAGTGACTGAGCCAGCGGAAGCCTGGGCTGGCTCCGGAGTTGAAGGGACGTTTAAAACATTTAAAACGCCTGTGGATGGAAGTCCTCTAGTAATAAATATACTGTGCTGTCTTCAGCTAACACTCACCCCTTTTGCCAGGGCATGATCACACCCAGCTAGTCCCCTTCAGTAACTCTGCACAACGGGAGGGGCCGCCTGCTTGACCCTTCCTGATTTTCCCGGTTACAAACCAGACGTTCTGAGGTTCTCTCTGCTCTCAGTGAAACTGGTGCAACTCCACAATCACCCTGCTCGCCTTAGTGGAGTGACACCAGCATAGGCTGAGCAGAAATTGGACCCCAGGATAATCTGACCGCGCTGTTAACAGCAGAACGAGCAGCTCGGGCAGAGGAGCGCTCAGTGCTGCCTGCAAGGGAGGGCGCTACGAGGCACACAGCCCAATGAGCAGTATCAATGGAACAGAGAGCAAATGCGGCCATCTCTCCGTGTGTGCTGAGGAGCAGGGAACCAGGACCACAAAGCAGCCCGGGCTTTAATTTTGTTTTACTCTTGTAAAGACACTCCCCACTGTCATGATTCTAGGCTTACCGCCTTGCTGGGAAAATCCCCACCAGCCATTCCCCTCCCGGAGGCCTCCCTGCTATCTGGGCATCTCCTGCTCTTGCTTTACTGTCTCCCTGCCTCCTGCCACCCTCCCATCCCCCCTACTCCTCCTTCCTTCTGCCCAACCCCCCCTTGTCTTCTTTGTCCACCTGCACTCTCTGCCCCATCCTCCTCCTGGCAAATTGCACAAGGCCTCTGGCACTTGCTCCTGGAGAAGCTGCCTCCTGAGTGCAAGACGGGAGTGCGCTGGCAGAGGTCAGCGAGGTGCTTGTTCTCCTGAAATAGTGGTTCCCCCACCGGGCAGCCCCGGAACAGAACCCTCTGATCTTACAAGGGAACGCGACAGCCCCCGGGCTGCTTTCTGCTTTGGAATTCCAATGAGGTTGTTGCTAGGCCATGATGGGGGCCAGGCAGCTTCATGCTTAACCCCTTCTGCACCATGGAGCCTCTGCGGGCAAACAGCAATCTCACTCATTGCAGAGCCCGAATCCCTCCCTCCGTGGTGTGGGTCAGCACGTCTTCTGGGAGGAAGACAACGGTCAGAGCAGGTTTCCCATCTGGTGCCAGCTGGTAAAATCCCATTGCAGCAAATGAATAAAGAGATATCAGGGTCCCCAGAGCCGGCAGGACCAGCATGTCATTTGGTTTTCTTTATCCATGTGGAACTGGATTTGTGACATGCTGTGAGCAGAAGACGTCAGGGCTGGGCCATATAATGCAGAGCGGGGGCTGCCCCAGGGCACACAGCCCCCTGCACCATCAGGCCATGTGGTGCAGCGTGGGCACTGTGCCATGACACCCGCTGTGCGCTGCATGACACTGGCGAAGCACCCAGCCACAGGATGTACTATGAGCATCAGGCCGTCTTTGTGCTGCAGGAAGTGCCAGGAGCACCAGCCATGTGAGCACCAGGCTCCGTGACCCTCCATGATCACGGGCCGCATGAGACACAGCAACCAACTGACAGGCTAGTGGCAATCGTGGAATGAAGTGGGCGGGCAAATCAGGTTGATTAGAAAGAGGAAAATCTGCATACACAGCCACCTGGGCAGCCAGGGGCGGCGGGAAAGGAAATACAGAGAAGGCACCAGGGAGTTCCCAAACTAGACTCTGAGGCTGGCAAGGGCTTGTTGTCAGCTCACCAGGCTGCATAACACAGAAGGGGGTTAATTTTAAAAGGGACGTGGTCAGGTCAGACTGAGCCTGGAATTTTGGGTCTGATTTCACCACCCCCAGACAAGGTGACAGGTATCCGTGGGAACGGAGACACTCTAATGGGTACGTGTTAAATCTAAAACAGGCTTTTCAGGGAAGGATGATCTTTAATGTGTATTGGCGCACAAACCGTGGGGCTTTGGTTTGAATGGAGGCTGCTCCCAGAAGACGAAAACACAGGATCGAAAATACAGACCCATTCCCCAGCAATGTTTGCCATCCAGCCCCCCAGCGTCTTGCTTATGCATGAAAAGCAGGAAGAAAAACTAGCTAGAAACCAAGGGAAACTGACAAGTCTTTAAGTCAGGCAGTTAGGAGCACCCAGAGTAAAGAGGCGGGATCAAGAGAGACAAGAGAATTCTGTTGATTCAGCAAACTTCTGTGTCCTAACAGTGGACAGAAAGGAACTGCACAGAGACCCAGGTGAGCTGACCACGGCAGGACTGTGCTGGAGTTAATCTGGGTGTAACTGGCATCAGAATCCAGCGCTGAGGTCTTGACTCGGTCCTTCCCCAGGCAGAGCTCCCACTGAAGAGTCAGTGTGGGTTCTGCTTGCATATGGACCGATTAGTAACGTGAGAGCTCCTGGACTTGCCTCACCATTCTGAAGAGCCTTTTATCGCCGGCAACACAGTCCGCAGATCCAGCTGCCCTGGTAATCAGTGATAGTGAATTTCCTCCACTGGTTCGGATCCATCTTAGGGATTTATTTGCCCCCCATCAGCGCAGTGTCTGAGTGCATCACAATCTTTAATGTATTTCTCCTCAAAGGCCCCAGGAGGCAGGGCGGAGCCGTGAGCCCCATTGTACAGCTGGGGAACTGAGGCACAGAACAGCTAAGTGACTTGCCCAAAGTCTCACGGACTCTCCTTCTTCCCACTGGGTAATCAGAATCTTATGGACAGCCCAGACAGTGACTTTTCCTGGAGCTACAAATGGCAGGCATGTGCCCCCTGGAGCTGTCCTGGTGGGGCATTTCCAAGATACCCATGCATGTGATATCTCACACAGTTTCAAGCCAAGCCAGAAAGTGCAGAGCATGGTGTGTGGTGGGAGAGAAGTAAATCCAAGCTTTTCCACACCTCCAGGTAAAGATTTGCAGTCATTTGCTGGGTGGGAAAAGGTTCCGGTGGCTTTTGATTTAGTCTGATCTGGTTTGCTCACCCCAGTAATAACCAATGCTCTGAAGTTTGCTTCAGTAAGGGGAAGGCAAGCAGCTGCCACCTCCGAGATGCCCTGTGCGCAGCCCTGACCTGCTCAGACGCCTCTTCCACTCCGCCGTAAGCTCCTTCGGTCTGATTCGCGTGACTAACCCTCTCCCATTCTCTCTTTTGCCCGGGGGGTGATTGTAGGACGGAGTCAGTGGCAGAGAAGATGCTCACGAATTGGTTCACCTTCCTGCTGTACAAGTTCCTCAAGGTAAGAGGAGATGGCCCACCTGGCCATTAGATCCCATCACTCATGGATGATTTGGTGGGGGTGGGGCAGGCTGTCCTGGGCGTTTTCCAGACACATGAGAAAGGACAGGCCCTGCTGCAAGGAGGGCCAGGTTTAAGGAAAGGGGTCACATGCTAAGGCCGTTGTTTCTGAATGTTGCGGGAACAGGACAGAGGACTGGGTCAGACTAAGATGAGGTCTGGAGGAGGGAGCGCTGCTCAGAGCCGCTGGCTGGCAGGTTTTCTCTTTGTCGGCAGTGCACAAGAGACGGGTCCCCGAGGGGTGTTTCTGCAAGGACAGGGGCCCAGTGAGCAGGTGAAGGAGCACGAAGCTCAGGCCATGTGCTATCACAGCCCATTTGACCCCACCAGACCCTTATCCTCACCGGTGGGACCTTCTGAGTCCAGTGACTGGTGACAAGAAGGCCTTACCTTAGCCTCGTTTCCAAAGGCTGCCAAAGATTGTCTGCCTCGGCACTTTGCCTTAACCTGGGACAAAGAGCAGCCACCATGGCGTGTTTGGTAACTCTCATAGCAGGCTCCTCACCAAACCTTCTTCACCCTGGGCTTAGACCCTTCCAAAGGGCAGGAGGGGAGTATGCTGCAACCATCGTAGCCTGGAGGACAGCACAGACAGAAAGCCATGCCTGACAGCTGGGCTAATTGGGAGGACTTGGCGGTTCTCTGTCTGGTTCTCTGTCCAGGAACGAGAGAGGCATGGAGTGTGAATTCCAGTCCCACCCCTAACAGCGTTTCCTCATGAGTAGGGTTGATGAGGTGGAAGCTTGCGTGCTCTGTGAGTGGTCAAGGCGCTCAGTGTCCAAGACCCCAGCACTGAAGTCACTAGGGAGGAGACGGTGTTGTACCCTTGGGTCTCAGGCTGAGGCTGCCAGCAGAGGTGCTCATTCTGATGTTGCCTTCTGAGAGCCCAACGTGCATCACCGGGGCCACCACCCTAGAGACAAAGCCCACGTGAACTTCACACGTGGACCTGAGCTTCCAGCACACGTCAGATTCCTCATCCTTCCAGCCACTCCTGAGCAGGATGGGAACTGGCCAGCTGGAGGCCAACGGCCCCAGTGCCATTCCCCTGAGCCAGCCAGCCGCCCCCAAGGCACAATCTCCCCTAGCAGGAAGGTTCGGAAGGTCCCTGGACAGCAATTTCAGGAGCTCCTAGTGCCAAATTCCCATGTTCAGATGAAAGAGGGACTCGAACGCAGTGACCCGCTAAAGCTCTGCTTTTATAAGATACATTCCCCCCATCTCAGCTTCTTGTCTTCCTGCCTTAGCCTAAACACCAGGCCGATAAGGGCACTAGACGGGCACATGGGAGCAATATGCGGTGGGCAGATAAGCTAATTAAGCAGCAAACAGGTGTAGGAGCTGAGGAAGGGGCCACTTTGCTTTGGATTATGAACTTGTTTTCTCCAGGATTTACACCAGAGGACGGCTCTTGCTCATTGATTTGGGACAGATTGCTAGAGCAGAGGGGCAGACAGGCAGGAAAGGTGGAGAGGTGAGAGGGGAAGCAGTGGAGGGAAGGTGGAGGGGAGGGAGTGGAAGCAGTAGCAGGAAGGTGAAGGGGAGTGAGGGGAAGCAGTGGAGGGAAGGTGAAGGGGAGGGAGGGAAAGCAGTGGAGGGAAGGTGAAGGGATGGCAGGGAAGCAGTGGAGGGA
>ML677341.1:4312431-4445761 GCA_007922305.1 Dermatemys mawii
CGGTGCAGGGATGGTGGAGGGAGGGGAAGCGGTGCAGGGATGGTGGAGGGAGGGGAAGCGGTGCAGGGATGGTGGAGGGGGAAGCGGTGCAGGGAAGGTGGAGGGGGATGCGGTGCAGGGATGGTGGAGGGGGAAGCGGTGCAGGGAAGGTGGAGGGGGATGAGAGGAGGGAGGGGAGGAGACAGAGGGGAGCGGAGGAGCGTGCTGTAATTGGAATACAAAGGGGGATGGATGGCCATGCCCTGCAGAGAGACGCAATGGGAGGCGGGCGGGGAGTGAATGGGAAGGGGTGAGAGGCTGAGGGAGGGAATGGACAGAGAGAAGAGGAGAGTTGTCAGGAGCAGGGAGGGTTGCGGGCCCGAGTGACCCTGGGCCTAGGGCCGGCAGTGCAGTACCACAGCCCAGCAGGAGCCGGTGCCCCCTTAGGGCTGGGCTTGTGCTGGGGGGCAGGTGAGGGCTGGCAGAACTGAGCTCCTGGCCTGGGAAGCTGGCAGGTCGGAGCGGATGATCCGCAGCGTCGGGCATCACCCGGTTTCCCTCCCCCGTGTCTGTGCAGGAATGCGCCGGCGAGCCGCTCTTCTCCCTCTTCTGCGCCATCAAGCAGCAGATGGAAAAGGGCCCCATTGACTCCATCACGGGGGAAGCCCGCTATTCGCTGAGCGAGGACAAGCTCATCCGGCAGCAGATTGACTACAAGACGCTGGTGAGTGCTCCGAGCGGCGCAGGCGTTTGCGGTGCCGAGGGAGGGCCCGAGCTCCGGACCAGGGCGGGCGGCCACACTGCTGCTGGCTCAGCATGACGTCTGCGGACTAAGCCCAATGGTCCTGCCCATCCACCGCTAGGCCGACGGGCGCGTCCCTTGGACACCGACTCCGCAAAGGCCGAGGTTCCGCTAACGGCCACCCCCGCACCGCGGTGCTCGGGTTCCTGCAGAGAGGACGCCGTGGGGCGGCCTGCGCTCCCAGCCCGGCGATCCCCGGGCTGGGGAAGGGAAGAGGGCAGGCATCGGGACGGGGGAGGACAGATGGGGAGCTGCAGGCCTTCCCAGGATGATCAGCTGTGTGTGAACAAAGAATTTCAGTAGACTGATGCTATCAAGCCATTGAGCAGAAGCTGGGGTGACCCCCTCTTTGACATCCATTGTCAGTGGCAGTCATTTCTCTGATGTAGAAACACCCAGAGATCAGTGACACCATTGATCTTTGAGCAGCTCCTAATGTGGTGCCTAAGTGGTGCGTAGGAATGAAAGGGTTAAGGACAGGAGAATCAGCTGGTTCAAAGCAAATAAGAACATCCTGGAATAGGGAACCTAAAACTCAAGCCAGCCCTGAACCGAAGCATTGCTGAGGGCGGGAGAAATTCTGATAACTTTTCCAAAGATCATTGGTCATTGTTATCTCCAGAATGTCCATGAAATATCCAGTAGTTGCCATACTGTGATCTCTGAGATACCAGAGTTATTTCTCAGGAACACATTGGAACTGCTATAATAGACCCAAGTTCCATCTAGCCCAGTATACTGTCTCTGATATTGGCCTGTATCAGCTGCTTCAGAGGAATGTACCCAAAACCCTACAGAAGGTTGTGGATTTACCTACCCCTAGGAAGAGTTTCTTCCTGACCCCTGAGAGTGATTGGGTTGAGGCCTGAAGCATGAGGATTTCTATCCCTTACTGGAGTTGATTTCCTATTCTGAGTGTAATACTTCAGTAGCTTCACAATGCTGTTGACTGCAGCCAGGAGTTGGCTTTTAACAGTGACTATTGTATATCAGCTCCTAATTAGGATAAACAGGATGCAATGGAGTGGGGAGCACTGAGGCTGCATATCAAGTATAACTTACTGACTAGAGGACCCATTCACCTGTGGAACAGTCTCCCAAGGAACGTGGGACAAGCCCCATTGCTTTAGACTGGAGAAAGCAGGGAGAACAACTCTGCATTGGCCAGTGTTGAGATAGACTGGATGAGCTAGTAGGTCTTTTACATCCCTAGCATCTACAAAAGCCAGCCTGTTGTAGAGCCGGTTCACGGTTCAGTATTGTGACGCCTTCCTCCCAGGAGCATCCTTCACATCCATTCTTAAAGGTCTTCCACATGAAAAGTCACTTCCCATTTACCCCGCTGAGGAGTTTCACGCCAGGTTTTGCATTGGAGAAACTCAGTGTAAAGATCTATCACAGCATCTCAAAAGGAAAGCCAGACTTTTCCCCACAGCAAACTCCAAAACTCCCCCAGATCAGTCTAAAATTCATAGTCTTTAAGGCCTCATCTAACCTGACTGCCTACAAAACAAAGAGAAAATCTGAGCCACAGTTCCTGCATGAAGCCCATGACATGAGTTAGAACAGTTCTTTCTTCCAGTCTTAATGTAAAGACTTCAAGTGATAGAGAATGTCCCTAGGTAAGTTGTTTCTATGGCTAATTACACTCTCTGTTAAAAGTGTGGGCCTGTTTGTAGCTTGAACGTGTCTAGCTTCAGCTTCCATTCCTTGGATCTTGTTCTGCCATTTTCTGGTAGACTAAAGAGTGGTCAACTCTCAGAATTCTCTTCCCTGTGTAGGTACTTGTAGACCAGGACCAAGCCCCGCCTTGACCTTCTCTTGGATAAACTAAGCAGACTATACTGGGCTAGATGGAACTTGGGTCCACTAGCAAGCAAGTTTTCCAGACCTCAAATCATTCTCGTAGCTCTTTTCTGAACCTTTTCCAATTGGTCTTCACTCTTTTTTAAGTGTGGGAACCAAAACCCGGTCTCCTATAATGTTGTCTCTAGTATTGTATGCAGAGTTAATACCACCTCCCTACTTCCGCTTGAAATTTCCCTGCGTGCACATCCCAAGTGCAGTGGGAATGCAAGGGGAAACCCACCCCAAACTCCTCAAGCTACCCCTTGGTGGTCAGAGAAAAGGGGTTGCGGGAAAGAGAGGGTGAGGGAATAGGAAAGAGAGAGAGATAGAGAGATTACCATATATACTTGTTCATTAGCCTGTTTGTTTATAAGCCAACCCCCCAAGACAGTTAGGTAAAAATAGCAAAAACTTCATAAGCTGACCCTATATTTCAGGGGTTGGCAAACTTTGGCTCTCGGCCCATCAGAGTAAGCCTCTGGTGGGATGTTTTGTTTACCTGGAGCGTTCACAGGCACGGAGCCCCTCAGCTTCCTGTGGCCGCGGTTCGCCATTCCCAGCCAATAGGAATGGCTGAGGAGCTCCATGCAGATGCTCCAGGTAAACAAAATGACAATGTATTAGATATTCAATTCTAGACCCGTTCATAAGCTAACCCCCACTCTTTGATGCGTCACTTTTTACCAAAAATATTCTGTTTATAAATTAGTATATATGGTAATTGCTTTGCTAATGCGGGGAGGGGTGTGAGATAAGAGGAAAAATGTTCTTGTGGTCAAGGACTTGGACAGGGACTCAGGAGAGCACAGGGTCAGGCCCCAATTCCATGTGTGGCCATGGCCAAGTCCCTTAATCTGTCTGTGCATGTGTATAAAATTCTTCCTTTTCCCTGCTCTTTGTCTGTCTTGCCTGCTGAGATGGTGAACTGTTCAGGGCAGGGACTGTCTCTATGTGCTTGTCCACACTTATGGGGCCCGGGTCTCACTTGGAGAAATTTGGTGTAATGGGGCCCAGGTCTCACTTGGAGAAACACGGCAAGGGAGAGAAAAATATAGACCCAGAGAGACAGAGCAATCCTTTTCACCAAGGAAATCCCTCCCGTCCTTTAAGGCTGGTGGATATAAAGCAGCCAGTGAGAAGGGGTAGTAATTATGCATCAGCCTGAACAAAGCTCTCTTCCATTCACTTGCGTGGTGTTTGATGTTAATCAGTTTTCCCTCTTACATCTCAAGAGCAGGCAAATCTATCCCGATAGGAATCTTAGCCGATTTACAGAGATCAGCTCTGGCAATGGAGATTAAAAAGAAGCAGAATACAAATGAGGCTTTCCTTCCTTTTGGTCTCTGTCTTGTTTCAACTGGGTTGTTTTTTTCCCCCATAAATAAATGTTGTTTTGGAGTTGTTTTAAAAAATGAAACAAAGGAAGAACTGCTTTAGATTTCTGTTAATGTGATAGCAATGCCATCGAAGCAGATCCTGATCCCTCCCATCCCGAAATCAGCTGGTTCCCGCTGAAGAGATTTGCACCCTACGTCTGGATAGCAATCGTGGGGTTTGGCGTGTGCCAGGGTGTGGTTATACAATATTAATCCACCCAACACGCCCAGGGCCCCTAGTATATGACACTTGGAAGTGGCTGTTTGTAGCAGTTGGCCATGAGGTGCCAGTCTAGGGTTTGGGAAGGAGGAGGATTTCTATATACAGGTTTTATTATTCATATATTTATTTAAATGATTACTGAAAACAGAATCAGGAGAAGTGAAGGAACTTAGGGAGTCACTGTTGCCGTCAAGAATGTCTGAACCTCAGGCGTGTGCCTAGGTGACTAGGTTACACTGCTTGGGTCTGATTCAGTTCCAAACCAGGTTGCTGATCTATCTAGAAAGTGATGTCACAGATTCCTGGAGTTCGAGGCCAGAAGGACCCACCAGATCATCTAGTGTGAGCTCTTGTGTATGACAGGACCCCAACAACTGAAATGAGACCAAAGTATTACAGCCCACAGGAGACTAAATTATGATGTGCCGTAGGCAGAGAATAAGAGGGACCAAGAAGCACGAGGTGCCTGAGGTCCCTGCAATGACAAGGAAGCAATTAAGTGAGAAATGCCCAGATAATCCCAGCAAGTGACCTGCCCCCACATGCTGTAGAGGAAGGCAATGTCTAGGCATTGTGTATTGTTCTGTCTACTGGTGTGAGTACCCCCTGGAGGCAGCAGGTACCCAAGGAATCAGTGAGACAGAGGGCGAACAGATTTTTACTGGTCAGATGCTTGGCTCAAAAAAAAGTTGCATCACAGCTGACAATGAGCATTTCTCCAAACTCTAATTCCTGTACATTCAGATCAACAGAACTGAGAGCAGGGTCTCTACTAGCGCCACCTGGTGTTGTGTGTCTTAATCACATGGGAGTGAACCTCTGCCTGGTCTACAATCCTTTCATAAAGCTCACCTCTATTGCTCCGGATCTTAGAGCCATTAAGGTCCTAGCCTGCAAGGTGCTGAGGGCCCATTGCCTTAACCGGGAATTGAGGGTGCTCAGCGGCTCTGGGCAGAGCTAGACACTAGATGTGAAGCCCCTCACCCTGCACCACCTCCCTGCCTTCCCCTGCTGGGAATGAAAGATGACCCAGCTCCCGTCTCGGCGCAAATAACACAAATAATGCAGAGGAGCCGAGGCCCCGAAGTGCCTTTGAAGCTGCCGAGAGGATGTTATAATGAGTGTGTGTGACGGGGTGCGAGAAGTGTCGAGCGTGAGTCCGTCTCTGAGCGGCTTGTGAGCCGCGATGGCTCTAACACTAACAGCTGAATCACTTACCATCATTTGACACTGTACCCTTTGGGGAGAAAAATGCTCCAAGCAGCCCTTGCTTAAGGCCCATCAGAGGGAAAGACGCCACTAACAAGGCATGAAAGGGCTCTCCCGTGTCTCTCCTTTTTGGGGATTATCTCCAGCATTGATTTCTGCCAAGCGCTGCCTCCTTCCAGCCCCCACTTTGCCTCCTCTCCGGCTACCCAGCTCAAAAGGCAATGCAGAAGTAAGGGGGGGGCAATACCATGACCCCCCTACTGTAATCTAACCCAGGGCTAAGGGCAGGAGAGGAGGGAGTGGCACTCCCCCACTGCTGTCCTCTGGCCCAAAGCCTCTGGGTGCAATTGTCTCCATGTCACAGCACAGATGTGGCCAGGCCTCAGCGCAGGCATGACTGCAGTGTAAATGTCCCCGAGCTGTGATGATTATTTACCTACACGCCCTGACTGAGAGCGGGGCTCTGCGTATACACACAGTATGGGATGTGTGTGCCTGAAGAGCTTGCAATGTAAACAGCTAAGGAATGAGAAGGGAAACAGAGGCACAATTGATGATATGCCCAAGGTCACCCAGCAGCTCAGTGGCAGAACTGGGGGTAGAATCCAGGTCGCCAGACTCCTGGCTGTGTTCTCTGTCCATTAGACAATGCTGCCTCCGTCATTGGTGCCCAGCTTGCTTCATCTCAGCAGAGTATTCACCTGTCACAGTGTGACATTGCACAGTGGGGACTTTCTATCAGCTGCAAAGCGTCCCCTCAGCTCACAGGAGAGGCCTGGGTAAAGCAAGGCGGGTGACAAGGCGGGGGAGGGCAGAAATGTCTCGTCTCAGGAGTTGTCCGGCGGTTCTCTGCAGGGCTTGGGGACAGGTTGTGAATGGCTGGCTGTTGGCTGCTCATGCATTAGCGTGAGAATCAAAGTCTCCGGGAAGGGCACAGCCCATACAAGACTAGCCAGCTGGAAAGCCTAACAAAGCAGTGCAAGCCACCAGGAACTTCCCTGTCTGGCTCTAAGGAACGTGCCTGTGCCTCGCACTGGACCACCGTGAGAACTACAGTCCTGAGGTCCGCGTCACCCCTCGGGCTGCAAGGGAAAGTCCCAGGCACAAGCTGCCAGCAAACTCTGCCCTTCCATGGGGACTGGAGCTGTCCCATGCGACCCAATACCTGGATGGAGCCAGGGGTGGAACCAGGCCAGGGATGCTCATCTACTGCTCAGCTTCCACGAGAGGGTCCTTATGGCAACCCCGCTGGTGTTCAAAGCTGCCTTCCCCAGGCAGAATCCCTCCAGGCATGGGTGGGGTTTGGTTTGTTGAGTGGGACTGAGTCTGGCCGTTTGTATACTTGGGAATCCTGGAGAAATCCTGGGAATCCTGGGAATCGGATCCCACAACCTACATGAAAGGGGCAAAGGGGATGTCCACCAGGCCAGGGCGTTATGAGCAGGGCCCTGCCCAATTCATGGGCCATTTTGGTCAGTTTCATGGTCAGACATTTTAAGAGTCATAAATGTCATGATTTCAGATATTTAAATCTGAAATGTCACCATGTGGTAACTGTAGAGGTCCTGCCCCAAAAGGGGCTCTGGGGGATCGCAAGGTTATTGAAGGGGGCCGTGGTATTGCCACCACTAATTCTGTGCTGCCTGCACAGCTGGGCCCTCAGTCAGCAGCTGCTACTCTCCAGCCACCCAGCTCTGAAGGCTGTGCAGAAGTAAGGCTGGCAATACCGTGACCCCCCTACAGTAACCTTGTGAACCCCCATCCCCATGACCACCATTTGGGTGGGGACCCCCAGTTTGAGAAATGCTGATCTCCCCCGTGAAATCTATATAGTATAAGGTAAAAGTAACACACACACACACACACTTTAGGGGGGAAGACTAGATTTCACGATCTGTGACGTGTTTTTCACGGCCATGAATTTAGTTATGAGGGATGCTTAAAGACTCATTAGGCTCATTTACAGCTTTCCACTTGAGAACGGACGGTTCACCCCACAGTTACAATGCATGGTGGAAGTTCATTGTCTAGAGTTAGCTCCAAGCCCCAGGGCTTGTTGCTCTGAGTTTCTGGGCCTTGAGAAGGGATTGTTTTGGGCCAGTAATAAATGTGTTACATAAAATACCTGAATAAAGAGGCCTGACCTCCACTGAAACGCATACCAGGGGATGGTGTTTAAATTGCACGGCCTAGGGGGAGGAGCGTAGAACTGACTGAGAAACAAGTGAGAGGCAGGGAAAGCTCAGATTTATACAGTGGGAGGCTGAGAGAATCCAGCTCTCTGCAGTGCAGTATAATGGGAAAGAAACGGGTACAGAGGCTACATGGCCCCTAGCCCAGAGAAACTATGGTTCTGGCCTTTGCAAGTACAGGGAGGTGACAGGTGGAATGGTTCCCTCTCTGCGTTTGGTTTGGATTTCCTGCAGAGATGGGTTACATTTCCAAAGCAGAGCGTTTGGGAGCCTCTGCCCCTCTATTTGAAGAATTACCCCCAAACAAAGTCTTGTTCTCCCCTGGTCCCTCCAGCACGACTGGTCTGGGAAAGAAAATAGCACGAGGTGAATTGATCAAGGCATATCATAGAATGACTGGTCCAGAGGGAATGTTTCTAACACCACAAGGAGAGGATGGCCCATGGAATTCACAGGCAACAGAGTTAAAACAGCTTGGCGTTTCCTAGGGTGCACACGACAGGTACTATCCGAGTGCTACTGCAGCATCACACAATGGGCATTATTGGGAGCTGACATCTACCTCCAAACCAGGTGGCGGTAGTCACCATCAGGGACTGGACAGACATTGCTCTTTACCATCATGAGATACCTGCATGTCTCATCTCTCCCAGCCGCATTCACAGTTTAAGGGAGAGCATCCATCCCCATCCCCACCCTGAGGCCCGTTTCCATGGAATAGACTGTGACGGGCTGTACCAGGCATTTGTTGCCCCATGCTGGGGCGCACTGCCCTCAAAGAACTGAATTTAGACCTCAAAGAATGGCCTAAGAGTGGCCCACCCAGGATCAGTTGCAGGTGGAACCCATGAGAATTGGTCCTTCAGCAGCTAGAAGGGCTGGGAGCTACCAGAAGCTAATCAGGGCCCAAACAGCAGGTAAAAAGGGCTGGCTGCTTCCTCCAAGGGTCAGTTCTAGGCAATGCGGCAGTAGAGAAAGAAGGAGCACCCTCCCCCCCCCCGCCCCTCGCTTTATCCTGAAAAGCCCGACCTGGTCAGGTGCTGCGCTCTAATTGCACCTCTTGATTGAGTCAGCCAAAGGCTGTTTTGTTGCCATTGTCGACTGTAAAGCCAGGTGGCCACCCTGAGTTTGGACATTACTGTGGGTGCTGTAACATGAAACGGAGCTTGCTGCAGGCAAACCCCAGCCCCGGACATGCTGCCATACACTCTCACTGTCCTGTGAGATCTTGTCATGGGTGGCAGGATGGTAAATAACCAGCTCGCTCCATCAGGACCGCTTCCGACAGCCCTTGCGTGGGATGAAATTGACAGGGTCCATGCTTGTCAGGGTCAGCTCAATCCATCATGCGTCCAGTGGCCATCAAAGGAGCCCTGTGCCATTCACTTTGGAAGGGCAACACCTTAGCGAGAACTCCTCTCTATGGATTTTTCACAAGAACTGGGCTTTGCCCCGGTGTCCTTGATCAAACTTTCCTGTCCCCAGAGCTGTGCAGTGTGATATGTGCAAATTGATCACCCCCTGTGGTGGCTTCATTTTAGAGATGCTCTTTGTAAACATCTGTGAGATCCTTTGAGGTGAAAGGTGCTACAGAAATCTTACTTGTTATTTTATTATTTGCCTGTTTATTAGCTGAATGTATCCTTTTCCTCCACTCTTGGAGTGACACATAAATAACAGTATTAGAATTTTATTAATATCTTACGTGAATATTGCACCTTTCATTCAGAGGATCCCAAAGCCCTTTGCAAATAATGCCCAGTGACCGCTTTGCCGACCACTGAAAAGCAGCCACCTCTGGGGTGGAATGTGACATTCCTTTAATAACACACTGCAGCGCTGCTCAGTAGATTAGGACAGGAAGTGAAGAGGAATCCCATATCTAGTGAATCTTGTAGCTATGTAACACTACAGGGGAATTTACAGTCAAAATAATTTGGCCAGGACACCAAGATTAACATCCCTGCTCATGTAAAAGGTCCATGGAAATTTTAACAATCATATGTACCAGCAGCACAATTTAACTACCCTCCAACATATAAAGGTGCCTTAAGTTTATAAATGTTTATACACGTCACCCTTTCTTGCCGAGAAAAAAACAGAATGCTGAACTTATAAATGTCTGTGAGTTGGTGGCCAAATTTCCATTACATTCTGTGTGTGACTTTAAGACATCCCCTCTCCTCCCCCTCCCGGCCCCCATCTGCTTTGCGTTTAGCTGTTGCACAGAGGCTGGGGAGCAGATGCCGTTGTCCTCCAAGGAATCAGAGGCCTCTTTAGTTGGGTAACGTTTCTTGTGCCAAGTGCCAGAGCAAGATGTAATGATTCAAGAATCTTCGTATTTCCACATAATGGAATTCACCTGGCGCCGGGGCTCTATGGCCTGTCCCCTCATGTTGCAGAGGAGTTTGGACAGAAAACAAATTATTTGTTCAGGGATTCAAGACCATGCTACCTGAAGAGTCAAACCAAGGCGTTTATTGAACTGGGTAGCTCTTGAGGGGGCTCTGGAGGACTAGGTCACCCATTCAGATCTAGCCCAGGGTCAGCACTGACCAGAGGACTAGGCCACCCGTTCAGATCTAGCCCAGGGTCAGCACTGACCAGAGGACTAGGCCACCCGTTCAGATCTAGCCCAGGGTCAGCACTGACCAGAGGACTAGGTCACCCGTTCAGATCTAGCCCAGGGTCAGCACTGACTGGAGGACTAGGTCACCCGTTCAGATCTAGCCCAGGGTCAGCACTGACTGGAGGACTAGGCCACCCGTTCAGATCTAGCCCAGGGTCAGCACTGACTGGAGGACTAGGTCACCCGTTCAGATCTAGCCCAGGGTTAGCACTGATCGAGAGCTGTGAGCATTTTGTCGGTGGTTTGTGTTAAATGTGTTGGTTGGCTGGCCCCGCTCCTGTTCCTAATGGGACGAGTATCCTGATGGCACATGCAGGGCTAGCAGTAATGGGCTCCTGGGTGGCAATCACAGAAGAGAAGCCAAGGACATTAACTATAAGGGCTGCCACTGGGATGAGATAGCTGGGTCCTGTGACTCCCAGCCCGTTGGGAGAGGACCCCATGTATCGGGGAAGGGGTTGAAGAGAGACAGACAAGGAGAGCAGACATCCCTCTGCATCTTGCTTGTTGTAAGATCCCAAGCAGGCAGCTGGGACTCCAGAGCCCCTAGCTAGGGGCCAAACCCTGCCTCCATTAAAGATGGGGCCATTTGCCATTAGATTCAGTGGGAGCAGGAGCAGACCCTGTGTGATGCTCAATGACCCCAGTGTAAGGGAGTGTAGACAGCCCCGTTGTGGATTGACTGATATAGACACCTTGTTTGGAAGCAGATCCCTGGGCCTCCTATGAGGGAGGAGAATGACCAGGTCCAGAGCATGATTCTTGGACCATTCCTGGCTAGAGTCACCTGAAGGTTTGCCCTGGAGCCATCCATGCAGTAGGACCCAGTAGCTAGCTCCGAGCAGCCTGGGAAGGAGTAGCGAGGAGAGGGTCCCATGTCTTCCCCAAGGATGTGGTTCTTCTCACTGCCCCTCTGTCGCCCTCCCTCAGGTCCTGAGCTGCGTGAACCCTGACAACGTGAACAGCCCGGAGATCCCCGTGAAGATCCTCAACTGTGACACCATCACCCAGGTCAAGGAGAAGATACTTGATGCCATCTTCAAGAATGTGCCGTGCTCCCACAGGCCCAAAGCTGCGGACATGGACCTGGGTATGTGAGCACGTGGCCCATCACGGGGGGAACAGGGAGGGCTGTCATTCAAACCCAGCTGGGACCGTGTGTTCAATTCTGAGCACCATCTCCCCAGACAACAGGGGACTCACTGTCCAGAGCAGAGCAGCACAAATGAGAGGAGGGCTGGAAGGAATCAATAACTGGAGACACTAGACCCTCCCTGCCCTCCAGACCATACACCCCTGCTCCTCCGGCCTCCAGGACGGCCCAAAGGGAAGAGCAGCCCGAGCCCCACCGGCTACAGGAATGGGTGATGTGACGCCCCATGGTCCCCAACCCAAGCCACCCCCTGCTGGCCGCCTACCCTGCCTAGATCCCACAGTGGAGAGCAGCGAGGACGAGGGATAGTGCCAGGAAAGTAGCCGAGTCTCCTCCCTGCCTAGGAGCAGGAGATACACACCCAAGGCTCCAGAGTGCTATTAGGCTCCTCTCTGCATTACATTACTACTTTAGAGTATTACAGACCAAACGACTTCAGAGAGCTCATGCACTTTTCACCGTGACACATTGTTTGCTCTTCAGCACGTCACTCGGCTTGGACAATGGAATGAGACATGTCAGTTTCAGTTACATGTCATATTCCAGTTTAAGTTCCAGTTCTCGTGCACAGGCTCTAAGCTACAGGGTTGGAGGTTGCACAAACCAGAAACCTCTCCTGGCCTAGATCTGAAGTGAAATCGGGTGTAACGGCAGGTCCCAGGTAGCTCCTCTTTGCTGGATGTTCTGGCAGGAGGATAGACGGACAGGACACAACACTGTACTAAGTGCTGCTCAGGGCCACCGTTATGGTCCCTGCTGTGGTACTTGGGATTGCATCATGGGAGAAGACTAGCCAGAATTTGCCCTCTGTGACCTTAAACGAAAGAGACTTGAGTGGAAAATTATGGAGTCTATAAAATCCCGCGAAAGCAGACAAGAAACCAAGAGGAAGAGGAATGGGCTGATGCCAGAAAACCATTCAGGACGATAATGAAGGCAGAAACGAGAGGTCAGGGGTTGAAGTTAAGTGGGGAGAGGTGATGGGGGGAGGAGAGGGAGGCCTGTCAGCAGTTGCAGCAGGATTCTTGCTCACAAAGGGTGGTTAAAATAATGGAATAAGCTGCCAAAAACAGCAGCAATAAAAACCAAATCATATAAATTAGCAAGAATGAACCCAAGATGTTTTTGCGAGGGTGAGGGTGAAAGTGAGGCCAGCCAGGAACTGGAGACCAGGGGCACGACGGATTCAGGCCAGATATATAGATCCAGGCCGTGTGCTGGGCTGGGACTAGGGGGCACATTAAGTGTGGATTCAAGGGCAGAGATTGATAGAGGGTGCTGGGCTCTGCTGGGGACTGCTCAATACGTAGCAGCATTGGTAGGACAGGGAGCCAGGAGTTCCATAATCACTATGTGGGGCTGTGGGTGGATTGGAACCATCTCGGACAATGATGATTTAGAGGACAAATGGGCTATATTTGAAGGTTAACGTGTGTTGGCCTTAATCAGCTGGGCCTGAACAAGAACCCCCAGATCCCACTCCCTCTCCAAACTGTGGGCAGGTTCAACTCCAGCTCTGAACCTCCGAGCGTGGACCTGTCTCTCAGCTGGGTCTGAACCAGAATCCCACCCCCTCCTTCCTGGGAGAGTTCGGATTAGGGCCCTAATGAGCCATGTGATCTCTACTCTGGTCCTTACAAATGTGTTGGAGTTGCTGAGTGATGGGGGAGGGGTACAGGAAGTGGAGTCCAGTGGAGATTAACAGGCATTAGACACACCTGCCCCCGGAAGCACAAAATTTTTCATGCCCATAATGGGCTGATTAATAACATGCTTATTAACATGGGGCATCCACATTGAAACTGGAAAAGATCTAGGCATGCTCGTCTATGCAAGCCTGTTCCCAGCAGTGAGTAAAGTGACCGGCTCTCTTAGCTCACCTGCTCATGAGGGTGGAGAAGTAACTCTCTTTGGGGGAGTTCAGGGGAGAATAGGGGTGTACATCCAGTGGGAGCCATAGCTATTCCTTCCGGAGAGACAGAAGCTTCTTGGAACATGGGGTCCTTCGATGACAGTGCAGGGAACACAAGGTGGAAAAGAGCGGGGGGTCTGCTTTTCGGGTATTCGTAGTCTAAGGGCTTCTCTACACAGGCAGTTAGCGCTGCAACTTTCTCACTCAGCGCTGTAAAGCGCCAGTGAAGACAGTGCCCCCACGCTGGGCGCTGCACCCCTTATGGAGACCCACGGAGATTAAGATCAAAAAAGGACCATTGGAGACCCTGGGAGATTAAGATCAGAAAGGGACCATTGAGAGCTACTCTGACCTACAGAACACTAGCCAGAGAAGTTCACCCATTGAGTCCTGCTGGTCAAAGTGCTCCCACCAGGAGCTGCATGGATCCCCAGAGCTTCATGCTCTGTAGGTCAGACTAGCTCTCAATGGTCCCTTTTTGATCTTAATCTCCGTGGGTCTCGGAAGAGAAAAACTGTTTTGCATGGCTCTCTGCCCAGGGCGAGGACTGATTGCTCAGGTGGAAGGAAGCAGCAAGCTAGCTAATATGTTCATTTGTGTTGTTGAGGGCAGGGTAGCTGTGGAAGCTGTGTGTACCTGCTGAAAGTGCCCTACTGTCGTTCAGTTCCCCGGATGCCCTGCGGGGCTTGCTGGCTGAAAGCAGTCATTCTGGGCACCTTCCGGTTACATTTTAGTCCAAAAGATAAAATTACCGAAGGCTTTTTTTTACAGCTCTCATTTCAAAAATCCTAGCCAATGCAATAGCCACCTCTTTAAAAGAGCATTAAGGGATGGGGGAGGATCCCAAACAGACTGTCTCCTAACAGAGAAATTCCCTCTTTCCTGTGAATCATAGAATCATAGAATATCAGGGTTGGAAGAGACCTCAGGAGGTCTCTAGTCCAACCCCCGGCTCAAAGCAGGACCAACCCCCAACTAAATCATCCCAGCCAGGGCTTTGTCTAAGAGAAGGAGATTCCACCATCCCCCTAGGTAACCCATTCCAGTGCTTCAGCACCCTCCTAGTGAAAAAGTTCTTCCTAATATCCAACCTAAACCTCCCCCACTGCAACTTGAGACCATTACTCCTGTCCTGTCCTCTGGTTGCTTTTAACAGGGAGTGTAGTGCTGGTGGAAAGTGACTCCTTGACAGCCCTGGGCAGTGGACAGGTACAGCCTGGGCGATAGCAGGGCCAGTGTGCTGTAACTTGGAAAGACTAAATCTGGGGTGGGGAGTTCATTTAGTCTCTATGACCCGTTTGAATCACATGCTAATACAGGAGGGGGACGGCCCCTCAGCAACATGGTGATGGACTAGATGAGGCCTAGTGGGGCTCTTCCCTTTCTCCCTCTGCCCACCAGCGGTGCCAGCACTCCCTGCTTGCGATGTTCTTTGCATCTGCAGTGTGGATACCTGCCTGCTAAGAACAGGGCTGAGGCTCCCAACTCATCACACAGGCCACCAGTCAGCTAATGGTACCGGCTTTCAGTCCCTACCTATCTGCGTGTATTGGAACCTATAGCATAGGGAGCAAAGGCGCCTCATCTCATGTCTAATCCCCTGACCTGGCCCGTCCCATGTCTGGCGCTCACTGTTAGGTGTGGAAAGTGTTCTGCCTATTCCAGCACTTCGGTACCAAAGTAACCAGTGATTTGGGGTCCCTTAATTTTTGGGGGTGGTGCTTGAAATGCTTTAAAGGGCCAGAAAGAGCCTGCTGCACATCTTTTGAAAATCAGGCCTCTCAAAGGCTCTAGCAGTTGGGGGCCCAAAAACGGAAGCATCCAAAGTCACTAATCACATCAGAATAGATTGGCCAGGGCATATTAGGGAGGGCAACCCAGGGTGAGGAGTAGGTGGGACACTCTAAATACCTAGGCATTTGTGGCCTGGTAATATTGTCTAAGTGTGTTATAATCTGGACCCTCCTTTAACGAGCCAAGGCTTAGAAGTCAGGGGATCTGCATTCTGCTGTGAACTCTTAGTGTGTCCTCGTCTAAGACACACCCGGGAGTGAGGAGACCAACGTTCACTGACTTTAAATGGGACCCAAGCACCTACTTGCCCTTTTGTGCCTTTGAAAATCTCCCCCTGAATCACGCTCTGCCTCAGTTTCCTCCTTGGTAGAAAGGCGCTGTTAAGGCTCACCTGCCTCAGAGGGGCTGGGGGCAGGGTTAACTCATTCCACTCCACAGCCCCACTGGAGAAACTCGCAGAGAAGGGAAAGTGGGTAATGGGATTAAAGAGTAGGGCTCCAAGATTCCAGGCTCCTTCTCCCTGGGAGTCCGCAATCCCACCCAGAGATCAGCTGCAACTCAAATAACCCCTCTTGTCAAGGGCCTCTGGAACTTCCCTTTTCCCTTGAACTAAAAGAGGTTATTTTTTAAAATAAGTCATTCCTGCATGCAGTAAAAGGATACACTGTCTGCTGAATGAAATACAAAGAGTTCACAGCAACTGTCTCTTGAGTTTGCATTTACCGCCACTCCCGATTGGAAGCCTCCCTCCCGTTCTCTGGAAAGTGGAAGTATAACAAATTGGATTGGAGCGTGTCTCTCCTTTGTGCCAGTGCTGTGAGGAGTGTGCTGATCTGATGGGAGCGGGGACGGGGAGGAGCCGTTGAGAAAGCTTAACAGTCTGCGCTCAGTGCTGTGAATATGAATGCAGGAGTCACCTTTATCTCCTTCCTGTCCTCCCCCGATCTATCACTTCCTTTCCAAGCCTGTTAGTGCTAGCAGAGAGGGAAAAGGTATTTATGGAACAGTTGGGTAAACTGGGAGACGTTAATTACTAAACGGTGTCTTTTCTCAGACTAAACTCCCACTAAAGTCAGTCCAAATTCTGGAGTCCCTTCTCAGCCCTGACCTAGATGCCCGCTGAAGTCCATGGCGTTTGGCCAGAGAAAAAAATTCAAGAAATCCTGAGTAAGGGCTTCAGGATTCAAGCCTGACCCGTGGACATGAATGGCTCTTGGGTGGCTTGAGACATTCCCCTGCGATGTTCCCAACCCAAACACCCCTCATTGGGCTAGCCTGGGAGAAAAAGAATTAAACTGACGAGAAACCAATGTAAAATCAATGGGCCTGATTGAAGGGGCCTTAAAGTCGGTGGGAATGAGAAGACCTCCCGCACAGGGGACTTCCTGACCAGTATGGGGCTGGTGTCACAGCTCTACATTAGCACTGTGGCTATTCTCTGCCCCCCAGGGCCCACTGGAAGCAGAGCCTGTGTTAGATCAGCCATGGAATAATGGGAGGACAAAGATAGACAAAAGCCATGTTTGCCCTCCATTCCTGACCCAACCACAAAACTGGGACTCAGGCCTGTCTGTCTACTGACCTAGCTATGTAGGAGTGTATATGGCACTGAACAATTGCAGTGTCACAGACCAGGGATGCTGCTTTTTGAGAGGAGTAGTGGGTGGGATTAGATGCAGGAGCAGGCAGTTCTGGCAAGGATAAGGGATCCAATGAGGAAAGCCCCAGGAGGCATTGACATAGTGGCAGTGGAAGTCTGGCTGTTACGCTCTGTGGGGTGCTCTGTAATAGAAAGAGCTCCTTCCGGACGCTCCTTCCCTCCCAACGCTCCAGTCCCTGCACGACCTGGCTCTAGAACAGCTGGGCTCTGGGATTCTTTGCCGGTGTGGCTAGGAACAAAGGGTTGTCGTTTGACAATACTGTGATACCATGGATGTGATTTAAGGGTGTGGCCAATCTGGGGTCATCCCTAGCCATGGTAACCAGTGCTGACCAGCCAACCGCTACATTCTTGAGAGATCTCTGTTCTCAGTGACATCCAGCAACAAACACTCAGCACCTGATCTTCTGCTAATTAAAATGAATAGCAAAAGCAAGGGTCAATTTTATGAGTCAAGTTTATTTATGGGATGAGAAAATTGCTGAAACCAAAATACATTTGCAAGAATTTTTGACTTTTTACATTAGAAGAAATAAAGAGAGTTTTCAAGTGACGTTTCCACATTCAGAGGTTCATTTTCATTAACTCAAGGACATGGATATGGTTTATGATGACCAGGGCCATGGTTAAGCTGTATTTGGCAGTGACCACGATGGATGAACCATGCATGGTTGTTTTTGCCTTTGGTTAAACCAAAGTTGTCTGTGGCTAACCCATGGTTGGCTGTAGTTTCTCCCAATTAAACTACAGTTTGATATCTTTGGTCATGTTTATGGTACTATTGGCTGTTCCCACACATGGTTAGCCCGAGGGCAAATAAGTCAAGTCTTCAATCGGAGGGAAACAGGGACTGTCCCGTTCAGAGGGAGGGATGTATCAACCCTAGTTTCAATACAAGATTCTGCCAAAGGCAGCCACCAGATGGGACGGCCCAGTCAGCAGCATGTAGAGACAATTATCAGCACCACATACTCATTCGAGCACTTGGCATTTAGATACCATGCGGATAGGCATTAGATTACTGTAGCTGGTGAGAAACAGGATCCCTGAGCATTTGCATATGGCAGGGTGGGATTGTGTTGGAGGAGGCAGGGTGTTATGATGGGCAGGATGTGGGACTGAAAGACAAGAGGTTTGGGTTCTGTCTCCAGCTTTGCCCCTGGCTGGCTGAGCAACTCAGTCTCCTCATCTGTAAAACAGGGTCCATGGATCTCTCCCTCCCTCCAGGCAGAGCTTGGAGATCTGGGGGTGAAACGTGGCATGCAAGCACCAAGCACTAGTCTTGCTTGAGCCCAGCTGTCCACCTGGGGCTGTGCAAAACACAAAGGGCAGCACCGTCCACACCCAAGGAACTGTCACTCTGTGGCTCAGATCTTCAGCTGACGTCAGTCAGCTACACCTTGCAACCCAAAAAGGCCATGGCCCTATGACCAGACTCAGAGGCCCTTGGGGTCTGTGGGCAACAGCTACTTTGCATGATCCCAAAGGCTGAGCTCGTAGGAGCTGTTCTGTGCTCATCGGAGCCAGGGGTTAGACTTTGGATGCATGTGTGTGTGTGATGAATGGGGCGGGATATTTGTGGTTTTATCCCGAGCAAGCAAACCCGTTCAGATCCCGTATGAACTGACTTAGAACTTCCCCATGTAGTTTATGCTTTTGGATCCTTCTCTGAATCATCTCCCTGAATCTTCGAAGGTTCACCTGTCCCTGGTTCTCAGTGGTATATGTGACATGGGCATGTATTTGGCGTGTGTCTTTTTCCGTGTGTGGGGATGAGGTGTGATGTGCATCTCCGTGCACTGTGCGGATCTTTGGCTCACTTGTCAGGTGTTTGTGGGCCGGTGTTGTTGTGCTTGATGGTACGTAGTCTCCATGTTGCATGTGTAAGGTGTATGCTGAGCTGCCTCCTTCTCCCTGGGACTCGGCAGAGCAGAGTGAAATGTGCCCCTTCTCCCTGCAGAATGGCGGCAGGCGAGCGGGGCCCGGATGATCCTGCAGGACGAAGACATCACCACCAAGATCGAGAACGACTGGAAGAGACTCAATACCCTGGCGCACTACCAGGTAACGAGACAGAAGCCTTCTGCCAGGGGCACAGGCCTGGCCAAGTTACCTGCCTTTGCTAGGAGGGTTCAGTGCTAATTAAATAACTGGACTGGCACGGCCAAGACCTGCCACTCTCTGCCCCAACCCGTCTACCCCTCCTTCAAAGGCCACCGACAGAGCTCACCCCAGAGACGGTCGCTGTTGCACCAACTGGTCTCCTAACACAGTCGCTTTGCACCTTCTCTCTTCCTCCGCGGGAGTGTTACGCTGCTGCTCTCATCATCTGAGCTGCTGCTCCTCTGCCAGCCCTGTCTGAGATCTGGGGCTGGAATAAGCAAAGAGCAATCCCAGGCAATGACACTCTGTAAATAAGTTCTGTCGTTCCCCCCTTTCCCCCGGCAAAGTGTCAGACAGTTTCACTACAACACAGACAGGAGACACTTGGAGCTGGAAAATAGGATAAGAGGTTTCAAGCTGAACTAAGTAGCAGCTGCCCTGGATGGCTTTTAAAATATAAACATTCAATACAAACGGTTTCTGCTGTTATATTATGTCAGATGAGAACAGGATTTGACATGACATCATATTCTGCCCTAATACTGGTGGGTCTTGAAATAGTGTAAAATAATGCCATTAATATTAAAATAAACTACATTTCGAAACACAATTTTTGTTTCTGAAATGAAATTCCAAAAATTTCCCTAAATAATTTTGCTTCTGTTTCAAAAATACCTGTCTGTGGGAAATTTCATCAGAATCGATGCAGTTTGACATTAAAAAAATCAGTTTAGTTGAATCAGCATTTTCCAGCAGAGAATTGTTCAGACAAATATTTGATGGCCAGCTCTAACACCCCCCTCCTTTGATGAGGGGAAGGTTAGCTCAGTGGTTTGAGCATTCGCCTGCTTAAACCCAGGCTTGTGAGTTCAGCCCTGAAGGGGGCCATTTAGGGATATGGGGCAAAAAGCTGTTGGATGATTTAATTGGGGATTGGTCCTACTTTGAGCAGGGGCTTAGACTAGAAGATCTCCTGAGGTCCCTTCCCTCCCTGATATTCTATGATTCTTCTTTTAGTGAGGACTTCCCCCTGCCTGCTCTGCTCTGTGCGACAGGCAGGGAAGAGGGCAGAGCAATGGTAGGAAGGGGAATAAGAGACGGGAAAACAGCTCTGCTTTAAGGGACAAAGATAGACAGCCACTCAGCTGCCAGTCACTGGGAAGGAAGGGGCCCTGTATCTCTCCCCCAGTGCGGGCGTTGTCCATACTGACATCAGTTCAGTAATGCCTAATAAATGGCCCCCTGCAAAGTATTTGGTGTGGGGCTAGAGGGAGAGATAAGTGCCTCCCTCTTAAAGGGGAGGCTTGGTTGAATGCCCCGCCCCCGGCACCAGATGAGATGATCAGCACAGAGGAGGGGGCAGAAGCAGGAGAGCAGATTAGAAATAGATGGGGAGTGGAGAGGAGAAAGACACAAGTTAATTCTCACCCTCCGCTGAGGAGGGAGAATGACACGTTTTCTCCTGGTGGGAAAGGCCACTGTACTCCGGAGGACCTTTGACATTAGCAGCAGTAGAGTTGCAGGCTCGTTGTCTGGAAGCAGGAGGATGAGAGGAGGGAGAGCAGTGGAAAGTCAGCAGCTTTGTAAGGGGCTGGCCAGATCCTGATTCTAGTCCCAGCTCAGTCACTCTGCCCCAATAAGGGGTGTCATTTCCCTGAGTGGATACTGATACTAACCAGTGGGGACAGCTGTCCTTCCTTACTGTTGGAAAGTGCTTTGAGATCTATGGCTGGTAAATGCTATAGGACAGATCCTCAGCTGGGGTAAATCAGTAGCGTCACACCAATTTACACTAGCTAAGGATCTGACACTGAATACAAGCCTGAGAGCTCCTGAGTTCTAAGACTAGCACTGGCTCCCTGGGCATATCATGTGGGCCCAGGTTGCCAGACATATTTAGATGCCTAAAGCTGTAGGTAGGTGCTGAGTGGGATTTTGAAACACACCTAACTCCTGTTCCTAGATTGCCAAATCAGAAGGTTCCATTGTGATCATGTATGTAGAACCGAAGCCAGAGAGCTCCCCTTGTTCAAGTCAGAGCAGATCTTTTAGAAAAAACATCCAGTCCTGATTCAAAAATTGCCTGTGACGGAGAATCCGCCACAGCCCCAGGGCAGTTGTTCTTATGGTTAATCACCCTCCCTGTTAAACATCTGCTGTCAGTGAGAGTTTGGTACCGACAGGCTCTGGAAAATCCCACCGGGGTCTAGCTGCATCTTTAGGTGCCTAAATACATTTACAAACCAGGACCATAACCTCTTAGTGCCCCAGCTGTAATATGTGGATAATAGCACAGAGACCTTACGCAAGTGTTGAGAGAGCTGATTACTTAGTATCTATAAAGTGCTTTGAAGATGAAAAGATTCTGCATAAGAGCTAATTATTATTCTTACAGCGACAAGAGCTAGTGGCTGTTCACAGGTGCCGGGGGGAGGTTTCTTCTTTTTATAACTTCTTATTTATCCAAGATGCTCCTGATACAGCTTCACATCCACACTGGCTCAGAGTTGCTTCTTGTGCTTCACTTGCTTTTGAAAGGAAGCCACACAAATGCCTAGCTAATGGATCGGAAGGTTTGTCTCATTTCAAGAGGCTCTCTCCCTCTTTGAGATGTCACGTGAGATTTCCTGCAGCACAACACCTATCCAACCTCCATCGACAAGGGCAGAACAACAGAGACGCCATTTTCCCCCTCTGTTGCAGTACTGGTAATGCCCTACTGGTGTGGCAAAGTCTTGGGCCATATCAGGAGTCTGTACATATCCACTCTGATACCAGGAGGTCGTTTGTTACCTTGTACATGAAATAACCATTCCAACAGAGAGTTGTCTAGGGGGGAAGAGTACTGACACGTGTCAAGCCCAACTAATTTGCTGTGAGACCTTGGAGGAGTCACTTAATTTCAGTCTGTGAGGGGCACTACAAGGAACCGGGTCCCAGCTGTTCCCCTAGGTCTCAGAATTTGGCCTCTCTAGGGAATTTGCTGTCTCTGTTAACCAGTTTCTCTTTGAGTGTTGAGTTCTTTTTCCATGGAGATGGCCTGAATCAGAAGCTCAGATCCAACCTCCTGAAAACTTGGAAGGATTTGAATTCCCAGATCCTAACCCATCGCTGGTCCTGGTTTGGATCCATCACTGGAGGGGACCTGTTTTCCAGGCCCCACTTAGATGAGGCCGAAATCAGATTCCAGCCCAAAATGATGGAAAACTTGCAAGATCAGCTGGTCTCATTAAATTCCCACTGGTTGGGGCTGAAACCTTGTGAGAACAGCTGATGAGATTTTGGGACCATCAGATCTGAACCTCAGAACCTGATGCATCTTGATCTTGAACCCCAAGCTCTAGCCAAAGCCTATTTCAGACTCTTCAGGCCATCTCTCATTATAAGAGATTATGTCCTGGACCTTTTGAATGTCATGCTCCTGTTCTCTGGGCTATTGAACAATGAGAAGAATTGGCACTTCCCCACTTTTAAAAGATAATCCTGTTGCAGTCTCTTGTCCATTATGGGTATGGATCTCGCACTGGGCACTTTACGGACATGTATGAAGACAGGGCCCTTGACCTAATTCCATGTCCTTGACCTACGAACCCTTGCTCATTGGAGTAACCTATTAAGGTCTGACTCCAAAGCCCATTGCAGAGGAAGGACTCCCATTGACTACAGTGGGCTCTGGGTCAGTCCCTGTATGGACCAGATTCTGCCTTCCTATTAAGCAGGCCCATTGACTTGAGCAGAGTGATTCCAGTTTTGCACTGGGGGCAGGAGATGGGAGAGCAGGGTTTGCGCTGACTCACATGAGGAAGGGTTTGCAGGGGTGGCCATAAGTAACTAATGCTGAGATCATTCCAGCAGGGATAGCGATTAATCGCTCGGGTTTCCCTGGCTGGGTTTTCTTTATGTTATCGGGTGTGCTTTTTGGCCAGCTCTAGGAGGCTTATGGGTAAGTTTGCTTTCCTCCACAGGTGCCAGATGGATCAGTGGTAGCCTTAGTCTCCAAGCAGGTCACTGCCTACAATGCTGTCAACAACTCCACTGTCTCCAGGACCTCAGCTAGCAAGTATGGTAAGGGCCTGTTGCTGATGTACGTTAAGGGAGGTGTTGGTGGCCACAGTGGTGGGGAGATGTTGCATGCCTACAAAGGGAGGGATAGCCCAGTGGTTTGAGCACTGGCTGGCTAAACCCAGGGTTGTGAGCTCAGTCCTTGAGGGGGCCATTTAGGAATCTGAGGCAAAAATCTGTTGGACGATTTAGTTGGGGATTGGTCCTGCTTTGAGCAGGGTAGTGGGACTAGATGATCTCCTGAGATCACTTCCAACTCTGATATTCTATTCTATGGAACAGTGGGCTCTAGCCAACTAATATTTGTACAGCAAGCGAAGAGGAAAAGCACCGGACAATCCAAGGGCTAAGTTATTCTAATTAATGGTGTCTATACAGAAACACAAGCAATAGATAATTCAGAGACCAACTTCCTGGAAGATGACTCGAAAGAATGGCCCAGGACAGAATTCTCTGGCAATCTATTGTTTGCGGCCCATACCCTGAGAGGGGTGGAGGGCATAATGATGATAATGAATGATGGAAGCTCACTCTTTTCTCCAGGTGACTTTGGCCCAGGTGAGATTACACCTAGAATAGTACTTCTGTAGCACATTAGCTCTCCAAGCACTTTACTGAGCAGCCCAAGTTCCATTCTTACCATTTTACACATGGAGAGACTGAGGCCAGGTGACATGAGAGATAAAGTGGGTCACATGGAAATTCTGCTGCAAAGCCCCGAATAGATCTTAGCTTTCCTGAGTCCCCAAGACCAGCTTCTCTCTCCTTCCCAACTGCCCGCTGATGCACCCACGTGCGTAGCTGCCTGTTGGTTGGATTTTTGGCTCAGGAAGTGCAGCGGCAGGTGGGAGTTAAAGGGAAATGAGTTTCCAGACTGCAACAGGAGAGTGATACAAACCATCCTCTGCCGTGGATCCAGCTGCCTCGTGCAATTCTTTTAACTAAGTAAGTAAGTTACTGAAAGTAAGTCTGATCTTCTGCATCCTCTCTAGCTTGGGGGAACATACAGTTACTCAGTGTCCAGAGGAACTCACTTCCCCTTACTCCAAGGGCGTGAGCAATGCACCACACCTTTTATTAATATTCGTGTTCTTTGCCGCGTTGTTGCCGTTCTGGAAGGACACGGTGACCTTTGCAAAGAAGGGCGTTGGGGTGGTTCCATTATTTTTATATTTCCTGATTCTGTGCTACTGGAGTTTTAGGAGAGGGGCTGAAGCGGAAGTGGGGAGAAAAGGTGGTGGGTCAGAAGTGATTGTTAATTGCAGTAAAGGGAGCAGCGGCCACAGTGAACATGGGGACTCCATCCAGTAATGAATACAGGGAGCCCAGTAATGTGTTAATGAAGCTGCTTCAGAACCTGCTCCCTGAAGGGGCACCATGTGTGTGTTCACTGCAGTTGAAATCCAGTTATCTGGTAGCATGGCTGGAGGGCTAGGGGGGTTGCCCAGGCTGTCACCCTGGGCCTGTGGAAAAGGAAGTAGTAACGCTGGAAGGGGCTTTCGATGAGGCGTCACGCTATCCACGTGGGCAGGTTTGGGGATCTGGGATGCAATGAGCTGAGCAGCCCCCTGTGGAGGAGGGAATGACACAGTGGTGGGTGGTGAATGGGGTGGATTGCGGGGAAGGAGGGAGCAAATGGCTGTGGGCAAAGGAGTCAAACCTTGCTTGCTAGATCACTATCCATTGTGTGCACCAAGTAGGGCGACCAGACAACAAGAGTGACAAATCGGGACAGAGGGTGGGGGGTAATGGGAGCCTATCTAAGAAAAAGCCCCAAACAGCAGGACCGCCCCTATAAAATCGGGACATCTGGTCATTCTAGTACCAAGCCCAGCACTTGCCCAAAGACAAGCCCTTGGGTCATGAAGCTCTTTGGACCTTGCCCATGTAACTGCTCAGCATCTGCAACTTCTGCTGGAGCCAGGGGGAGTTGTGGGTTCTCAGGAAGGAACCCATTTCCAGCCATGGCTCCCGGCCCTGAGTCACAGCAGTGACGTGTGTACCCATCGCCAGTGCTGGGCCAGCCCGTTTCCTAAACAGACTAGTGTCTTGTCCAGCCTGGCCGTTGTTGTGCTGTGGGGTGAGGTTTCTAGCCTTTCCCCCAGGAAATTCTTTCCCGGGCTAACTGAATTCATTGTAGGAAAGTTTTTCTGTGCGTCTGCTCAGTTGCTTAGGAACCGTGTGTGAATGTTGCAGGTGCAGCTAAGGCAGCCGTGGTGGGAAATTGGGTAGTGGATTTCCATTTTTTAAAGCAGAAACGACGGCAGAGTATTTCCCATGGAAAACACATGGGTCCCCTGATGTGGCCACCTCTTCTTGAGGGTGGAGGATTGATTCTTGAGCAAGCTGTGGTTTTGTGTTCCAGAAAACATGATCCGTTACACGGGCAGCCCGGACAGCCTGCGCTCCCGCACACCCATGATCACACCTGACCTGGAGAGTGGAGTCAAGATGTGGCATCTAGTCAAGAATCACGAGCATGGAGACCAAAAAGAGGGAGACCGGGGCAGCAAGATGGTGTCCGAGATCTACCTGACCAGGCTGCTGGCCACCAAGGTATAATGCTGGAGAACGGCAGTGGGACTTTGAAGAAGTGGGCTTCAAAGGGGTTGAAGGAGGAGAGGGAACTCTTCATGCGCAAGAGAGGAGAGACTGTTCCTAGTGTAAGGGGAAGCCTGAGAGAAGGTGTGAAGCCAAGGGAGAGTAAAGGGAGAAGCTTGGGAAGTACATGGCGAGAGCACAGTAGAAGGTGAGAAGAGTTTGAATTTAGGAGCCAGTCAGTGGAGGGTTCCAGAAGGCGGGGAGATAACACGTGCAGAGCGAGCGGAGAGGAAGTTGGCTGTGGGAGCAATGTTTTGGGTCGACTGGATTGGAGGAGAAGTGAGAAGAGGGGAGGCCAGGAAGAGGCAGGTTACAATAGTCAAGGTCGGAGGCGATGAAGGCGTGGACAAGGGGTTAGTGAGGAAAGGGTGGCTTCTGGTGATATGAACTAAGGGTTTAGTGAGAGCCTGGGAGGAAGAGGGAGCAGCAGAGGCAGCAGCGAGGCTGTGAGCCTGAACGAGGCAGGAAGGGAGGCATTACCAACAGCAGCTTCCTGCACAGGGATCCCTGTGCATGCAGAATTACGTGGGCAGGACCAGATTAGTTTGAGGCTATACCCTGAATTGTTTGTAGAGCCGACCACATGTGATTCAAGAGGTCAAGGGGAGCCTAGGGAGCACGCCCTGGACATGTTCAAAGGACAAAGCCAGCCTGGCTAAATGGGACTGAGAGTTATGCCACAAACCCATAGGGAACGTTACTCAGTCCCCCACCCCATCCCTCTGGCCCCCGCGGACACCAGGCTGTCTCACCAGCGGGGCCACTTAGATGCTTCATCCTGCGTCATGGAGGGGCAGCTCAATGGGAGGAGCTGAGACAAAGGCACACGCCTCTCCATAAGTTAGGGTACGTCACTCGCAGATTGCTAGGGGTGCCGTTTGGCCTGAGGCATGGACAAGGGAGTGAGCCAAGCGCTAAGTGGAGCATGCTGGCTTGACAGGGGTAGCCGCAGGCCTCTGCCTGGGCTGGTGGGCTGCGGGGAGCACACTCGGCAGCGGGCACTGCTTCTCCCATCCTGCGCAGTCCTGCATGGCGGGTGATTGCCTGACAGATCTAGAGCTTTTGTCCCATAAATGTTAAACTTCCGCACGGCCCCACCTCAGTGTTACACGGCGCTGGCGCCTCGTTCTAGACCCGGAATTAACTTCGCTGACACCTCAAACGCTGCTGGCAGGGCCTGCAAGAGGATGCTGTGTTTGGGGACGGCCACAGCCACTACAGGGTGCTCGAGTCGGGTCAGGTTCTCAGTCCTGATCTTCAAGGCTCTCTGGAGCCTGAGCCCAGGGTATCGAAAGAGCCTGAAGCCCTGGAGTGAAAACCAGAGCTGACAGCTCCACTCCCGCGGTCCAGCAGAACTCTCCACCCCCAAGGTCAGGTTCCTCTGTGTAGGAGACAGAGCTTTTGGGGACTGGTCCCAGACTGTGCAGTTAACACCCCCAAGAACTAAGGACCATCCCAGACCTCTCCATCTTCTGCTCCCAATGCAGAGCGTGCTGCTTTGGTCTGCCTCCTCTGACCCAAATACCATGACCAGCTACAGGTATAAAACAAACCGTAGCACTCCGCTAGGTACACTGTGGAGAGGAGGAGAAACCAAACCATGTGATGTGTAATGCATGACCGGAAGGCCCTCGGAGGCTGCAGCCATGGGAGCGGAATAAGAACCTAAAGACTAGAACATGGGAGCGCCAGGCTGGCTAAGGGGATATGCAGAGGGCCACACAGCCTTTGGCCACCTCATTGCTGGTGGAAATCTGGCCCAGGTCAGCAGTGGTCAATAGCCATCAACGTCTGGTGGCAGTTCAGGGGTCTGGGGAAAAGGAATTGGCTGCATTTAAGTCTTGTTACTAGTACAAAGATCTCTGGCAGAATCAAGGACTGAGATCTCCAGGGCAAGAAGGGACCGCAAGGGACATCTAGTCTGACCCCCGGCAAACGCAGGATTTGTTGGGTCTAAGCCATCCTAGACAGAAAACCTCCAGTGAAGGAGCTTCCACAACCTCCCTGGCAATCGGTTCCAGTGGCTGAGTGTCCTTCAGTGAGGAAGTGTTTCCTGGAATTTGAACCCGTTGTCTCTCGTCCTTCCCTCTGTGGCAAGAGAGAACAATTTTTCTCCATCTTTTCTATGGCAGCCTTTCGAGTATTTGAAGACTGCGATCATGTCCCCCCTTAATCTCCCCTTTTCCAAACTAAACATACCCAGTTCCTCACGCCTTTGCTCACATGGTTTGCATTCCATCCCTTTGATCACCTCTCTCACTCGCCTCTGGATCCTTTCCACTGTCTCTACATCCCTTCTATACAGCGGTGACAAAACTGGCCACAGGACTCAAGCTGAGGCCTACCCCGTGCCCAGCAGAGAAGTACCGTCACCTCCCGTGACTTGCATGCCATGCCTCTGTTAATGCAACCCAAAATTGCATTTGTTTTTCTTGCAACAGCGTCGCACTGCTGATGCATCTTGAGACTGTGATCCACCACAACGCCCAGATCCTTCCCAGCAGTGCTGCTGCCAAGCCAGTTTCCCCCCATTCGGTATTCTCCCCTGGTTGGCTGGCTCATTAGAGAGGCCAAGGAAGGGGTTCGCACTCCATCCATGGACACTGAAAATCTCTCCTTCCCTAGGTCAGGGCTGAGCAGTTTGCAGGTACCTAATGCACGTCCAGGCATTGTTAGCATTACATGGAGATGAATGACTAAAGAGCACTGCAAACCGGGGCACTTTCCCACTGACTGATGGCCTTGGTGTGACTGCCCCCGATTAGAGGGCTCTTCTCTGGCCCCAGGAGTCTGCCCATCAGCCTGGGGAAAATGGGCATGAAGAGGGCCAGTCTTAGCACAGCTCACACAAGGCTCTGTCAGAGGGAGAGGCTCTCCTGGCACGTCTTCCACATCCTGCAGCAGGAACCTCTGGCACCAGCATGTCATGCAGCCCCAGCAGCAGCAGAGGTGTTAGAAGCTGCAATGTAGACAAGGCTCAAGCGTTTATAACCTCCATGTTATCTGACCTGATTCTGAGCTGAGTTCGACAATGCAGTGGCAAGACAGCTCAAGGCCTTTCTACACTGTAGCATCGGAGATGCAGTGGTGGCGATTTCATCTGCACAGCCAAAGTTGCGTACACACACGCGCACACACACGCGCACACACACGCGCACACACACGCGCACACACACACGCACACACACACACACACACACAGTCTGACAGTCTGAGCCTGTCCACCGGACATGGGACTCCATCAACACATTAGTCCTGCTCTGGTGTTGCATCTATCTCCTCAGTCCCCTAGTGGGACAGCCTTTGGTGTCTGACTCCCGGCAACTGAATAATAAATCCAAATCCGGTTATTCTTCCACCGATGGGCACAAACTATGCAATTGCTCTGTCTTTGAATGTGCCCATCCCCGTAGCATCTAGGTGCCATAATGGGTTCAGCAACGTAAACATAAAGGGGCACCCCGCAACACAACGGGGCACCCCCCCATTGGAGCAAGGCTGATTTACACCTGATGGGGATCTGGCCACCACTGAACATATTTGGCGCTCAGCTCAGATACTGGTGGACCCCAAACAGAACCTCAGATGCTGCCTGTCCCATCTGCCCTCTCTTGTGAGCCAGGCAGGGACCAGCCGGGAAACTGACACAGCAACCAAGAAAACCGGAAAGGTTATTTTTCCCCCCAGTGCTTGGTATAAGAGAAAGTTTCCTCCCCATCTTGCCCCTCTGAGAGGGAGAGAGAGAGAGAGGGAGAGAGAGAAGAGCGTGCAGTTGCTACTACCACAGTCCTGGGGAATAATACTTCATTAAACTGAGAATGGATTTTACCCTGCTAAGTCCCTGACCTCTGAGAACTGGAATCTTTTGCCTAAAAGCCTTGGAGAGTTTCTCTGCATTTGGCTGGGCAAGTTAGAGAAGCAATTCTCCCTGGAAACTGATCCTGAGGGCAGCTCCTCTGGGTCAGATTTCCCCTCGGGGCCCTCCCCATGCTGCAGGGTTTTGTTCCCTTTTTCAGGTCTCTCTCTCGCTCTCTGTTTGCTTCTCAAAGAATAAATCAAATGGTGATTCAGCAAGGGACGTCAGCCTGCTCATTCAACTTTGGTGTGTGTTCATGCTGTGTAAACTCTCCCCACCCTGGCGGAACTTGGCCCTTTCCTTCCGGCGAGGGGAATCTTGTGGTGCGTCTGCTGAGACGGGAGGCACCTTTCCTTTGCAGGGAATTTGTCCCTTTAGGCGTTGATCTTGCTAAGCGGTTGCAGTCATTAACGTGTGGTAGGTGAGGATTTCCTAGCTCCAATGGAAGAGGAGCGTTGGGAACATGGGCTGGAGCGTGCCACGCTGCAGAGACCATACACAGCCGCCTTTGCCAGGTGCATCTCAGGCCTGGCCTGCAGCTCGCCTTGCCATTCCAGTCCGGTGCCGACCCCTTCCTCCTGCCCTGCCCTCAGATTTCCACTGCCAAGCCTGCGCCCCCTCAGCACGCACCAGTGTGGTCACTGCACCTCAGTGACCTACCTCAACCTCTTTTCCACCCCCAGGCTCCCAACACCCCTTCTCGCATCGCACCCCCCAGTCCTGACCCATGTGACCTCCAGCACCCACTGCATCAGCTCTCAATGCACCTTCGTTGTGATCCCCGTCCCTGTTCCTATCCCAGCCCTGGGCACCGCACCTGGCTCCTGCCTGCACCCCAGTCCCGACCTGCGTTACCCTGCTGTTCCACTTGCGAGCAGAGATTGCCGTTCAGAGGAAGAGTGGGGGGTAGTTTTACAGTGCTCAGCACTCAGGGGGAAGACCCTGGGGCCATTGAAGATGCTAGGTGTGTTAAGTACACGTACCCTCTGAACCTCCATACCCCTTACATTCAGATCGTCCCGTCAGGTGTCCTGTTCTTGCTGAGCAGGCAGTGCTCACGGTGGTTTCTACGCAAGGCGATCTGGGATCTCTCTCCTATGGGAGCCTGAGGAAACCTCATCAAGCTCTGCATTAGCATATACTGAAATCAGGGTCCACTTATGCACTGCATGATGGCTGCTCTTTCGCGGTCTGCTCCCAGTGCAAAATCCCATGGGAGCAGGATCAGTCACTTCTTGCTTGGTGCACAGGTCGGGCTGTTTACACCTATGGAAGAGCTGACCCCAAACCTGAAATCCCCCAGTCCCTTTTGCCATATGTTCCTGGTGCTACTCACAAATCCAGCATTCTGTGACCAGGAGGGCCAACAGGAGGGCCCCATTTAACATCACAGGAGAGCAAACCCTTCCCTTTCTCTTCTGAGTGTCCCCCACCACTGCACCTCAGCCCTCACCCAGCGGGAGAGGAGAGAGAGGAAGGCAGATTACTTGGTCTGTTCAGTCCATGGCTGCTTGCTGAGGCTGCTACCTGGGTCCAAGGCTGAGGGGGATCCCAGGGATACGTGTGCCCGGCGACAGGGTTTAAAGCTCCAGCTTATTTCCCACGGCACAGCTGTCAGATGGCACCAGCTCTCACTTGCTACTTCCAGGGATGAACCCGCAAACTCCAGGGAACAGTCTACTAGCACCCCCGCTGTCCCCACCCGGCTGTTGTGTCTCACTGAAACTCCCCAGGGAGGACTTCAGAGCCCCCGTCAGTGTCTCACTCTCTCCTTCCTCCTCCCCTGACCCCACAGGGCACTTTGCAGAAGTTCGTCGACGACCTCTTCGAGACGATCTTCAGCACGGCACACCGGGGCAGCGCCCTGCCCCTGGCCATCAAGTACATGTTTGATTTCCTGGACGAGCAGGCGGACAAGCACAACATCCACGACCCCCACGTGCGGCACACCTGGAAGAGCAACTGGTCAGTGCGACCTCTCCGGCAAGGCCCTGCTCCGGGTCCCAGGTGTAGGGGAAAGGGGTTGGTGAGGCTGATGCTCGAGGAGGATGATTGGCTTATGGGCAAGGCACTGGCATGGGCCACAGGGCACCTGGGGTCATCTCCCAGCTCTGCCGCCGTCTCCTGGTGTCATGTGGGGAAAATCACTGGGAGTGCATCTCTACTGCACTCCAGGGTGTGTCTGCGGCCCCAGGAGACATCCCCGAGCTGGATTTAGTGGTGTGGGCTGTACAGCCGTCCAGGACCCTGGGTAATTACTCAGCAGCCAGCTCGTGTTGCTGCAACTCCATTGCCCTGGCACCTGACGGAGCTCGATGGAAGCTAGCGCAAGTGTCTACACAGGCTGGGATCACATCCTGTGATGACAGGATAGATGTACCCTGAGACTCTGTGCCTCTGTTTCTCCCTCTGGGAAAGGGGTCATAGTAATTCCCAGGGGTGCTGTGGGGAGAGAGCCATTAAGGGTCACGAGGTGCACAAATGATGATGGGGCCACACGAGCACAAAGTGAGGACAGAGCTAGATGGACTCTGCTCCAACCGCTAGACACGCTTCCCTCCCCACTCTTGTTGCCTGTACTGGAATAGAGATGGGGGCTGAGATCTCCAGAGAGAAGGGTCCCTGCTGCTTTTATCCTCTGAATCTCCCTGTTGGAAAGAGTCCCCTGGGGACTCTTGCCCTCCCTTCTTCTGGGTAAATAGGCGGGACTATAAAAGGCACAGCGGAGGAGGACCACAGGACTCCCAGCTGATGAGTTTTCTCCTTTAACCAGCCATGCTGACTGGCAGGTCGGCACAGTGCAGTGAAATAAAATAAGAAACCCCATGCACCAAAGAGGCTTTTGGCTAATGAAACATTAGCATATTATTAACATTATCTGTGGCGCTAATCTAAGGCTGATTGCAGCTACTCAGACTAAATGAGCAGGAGGTTTATTTAACGGGGGAAGGGTGGAGGAAGAAATGATCTCTTCTCAATCAGATTAAATTAACTCCAAGTCACTTCACAGGCCTCATCATTCCCAGCCAGCGTCCCCGCTACCTGTGACTGGCTGGAGCTTAGCATCAGAGAAATTAGAGCTGCAAAAGACCTTTTCCAGGCCATCTTCTCCAGCCCCTCCTTCCTCTGCCGGCTGCTATTGCAGGTGCTAGCACAGGCCCCTACTCTCCCAGCGCTTCCTCAGTTCGGGTTTCAAATATCTTCAGGAACAGGACTTCGGGTGATTTCCTTGGGGAGTCCGTCTCACCAGAGCCTAATGTGATTCTCCACTGGGACGCTTTTTTCTGACATTCAGCCCACAAGTTTCTTTGCTCCAGAGGAGTCCGTGGGGAAGATCAGGTGGCGATGTAGCCAGGAAGGACATATTAACGCCACTTGCTGGTATCTGCAGGGCGTAGGCGCCAGTGATAGAGGGGAATTGTTTAAGATGGTATTCTGGAAAAAGGACAACGAGCAGCAATGGGATGAAATTAAGGAAAGGAAAATGTAGGTTGGCTGGTAGGAAAAACCCATTGTTGTGAAGATCTGTCAGTGTGGAATAATCTCCGTCCAGGGAGAGACGTCCCAGCCCTGGAGATGTTTGAAATTGGACTTGCTAAAACCCTGGAGATGGAGATTCAGTGGGTGGACTCTGATAGCAGGGATTCCTCTCCCACCTCCTAGCTATAAACGCAGAGCTGTGCAGGGCCCAGCCAGCTGGAATTGAGGGCTGGCTGGGAGACCAGCTGTGCAGAATAGCACAGGCTGGCTACATGCCATTACGGTATCAACTGGTGCACAGAGTTATCGCTGTGAAGCTAAATCCCAACTCCCCAGTATTATGTGTCCATGTCCACCCCAGGTATTGCTGAGACCGAAAAGCCAGATGTTGCTCCCCACTTACAAGCATTAATAATACTAAGGCTTTGCATGTATATGACCTCTTCTGGCCACACAGGGTGGAGTGATTAGCAGTCAGGTCTCATCCCAACACCCTTCTGAGGCCGGTGAGTATTATCCCTGTCATAAGTGTGAAGTAGCCTAGAATTAGTGTTTACCTGTAAGGGGTTAAGCTAAAGGTAACCTGAGAGGTGGACAACTGACCAATGAGAAATTCCTCAGGAGACAAAGGATTTTAAGTTTCAGTTTCTCTCTGGGTTTCTCTCTGTTCACCTTGCCACCTCTCAGGTTACCTTTAGCTTAACCCCTTACAGGTAAACACTAATTCTAGGCTACTTCACACTTATGACAATCCCCATTTTACAGACCTTAATAGGAATCATAGAGAGGGTAAGGGGCCAATTCTGCTAGCCCAACTAGTTCCATTGATTTCAATGGGGCTCCTTGCAGAGTAAGATGCTACTCAAGGTGAGTAAAGGTGTCCGAATCCAGCCCTCTGTGAATGATCTAAGGATGCCCTGGACCAAAGCCAACTCTGGAGTCACTCCTTTGACTTGAGTAGGACCCCTTCAGGGTTTGAATTTGAGCCATTGTGATCCATTGCAGAGCCAGAAATCCTGCCTCCCAGTCACATGCTCCAATCCTATTGTTATTGTAGTGGAGGGAGATCTCCTGTGCCACAACACCCTCACCCTGACCCATTTTCTTCCACCTCTGCCTTCCTCCCTGCAGTTTGCCCTTACGATTCTGGGTCAACATGATCAAAAACCCCCAGTTCGTATTTGACATCCACAAGAACAGCATCACAGACGCCTGCCTCTCGGTGGTGGCTCAGACCTTCATGGACTCCTGTTCAACCTCGGAGCACCGTCTGGGCAAAGACTCCCCTTCCAACAAGCTTCTATATGCCAAGGACATCCCCAGCTACAAGAACTGGGTGGAAAGGTGAGTCCTACCCTGAGGAGAAGGGTTGGCACGAGCCAGAGCTGTGCAATGTGGGCCTGCTCAATGGGCAGAGGCTGCAGGCTGGCATCCCGTGTGTTGCCGCTGGTAACGGAGCTTCACTTGAAGGCTGTAGCGCTTGGCTATTTAATTTGGTTGAAGACCCGATGGAAAGATCCATCTGGGCCATTTAGCTCCATATGCCTCACGCCAAAGATGGACATGTCAGTGAGAGGAGGTTTTCAGATGTAATTTCCCTGGTGTGTGGAGACGGAGGGAGATGGATACTGTGACTGATTGGGGTTGAGTCCCACCAGCCAGGCTGGGAAAGATGGTTTTGTGTTCTAAGCACTGGGGGTGGAATTTCTCCACATTGTAGAACCAACAGTGCAAACCCTGGCTGAGCTGCTTTCTTTTCCGTCTGAGGTTTACCCATAATGTGTTGGGTCCTTTGGATGAAACCCTGAGGAATGAAGGGACTGGCTACTTTGGAATTAAAGATGTCCAGGCATTGTCTGACAGAGCGGGCTATTGCCCAAACACCGTAACCATCGTCTCCCCCACATGCATCCTCGCTGCTCGACAGTGGACTCTGCACTGTCCCCGTTCCTGTCTGCATGGTTCAGTCAGTGCTTTGTGCCCAGTTAATGTAAGATCTTTCTTTTCTTCTTCAGAATAGAGGGCTAGATTTTGCAGGACTAGCTCTGACAAAGCTCCTATGGACTTCAGTGGGAGTTCACTTGAGGAAGCTTTGTAGAATTCAATGCATCGTTTGTTTTCCAATATCCCCATGTTTGCTAGGCATTACTGACAGTTTTTGGAAAATGCTTGCTGTACACTAAACATGGAGCCAAGGTTAATATCAGAGAGTTCATATAACATTGTGCACAGTTTTAAACAATTATTCGGCTGGCTGGGTAGATAGATATTGTCTACAGTTGATCACACACCACACCAGTTTATATGAATTCTTTGTTATTGTAAACATACCTGTTTATATCGTAGTATATTTGTTTTAATGAAGAGGATTACACATTCTGATATGTCAGCGAAAGGGTAAAGCTGGTTAAAGATTTCTATGCTGTAGTCAGAGTTAAATGAAATCCTTCCCAATGCAGCTACTGTCGGTTACTGATTTGTCCAGACAATTATTTTTAGCAGCAGTTTAGACACTTCCATTTTTTACAAATGTAGTTTCTTAGCAACCAATCGGGCACTTAGGAGCTACCTTGCTTAATTATGACCTGTTTCTTCTACTGCGCCCAAGTTTTCTAATATGTAAAGAGCTTGGGACGAGCTCTCTGGGCACTGGGAATGAAATATGGAGATATTTATTTGTGGATTATGCAGTCAGGTCATTCGCAACTCAAAGATGTGATCTGGTAGCTCTTTGGTGGTCTGTGTGAAACGGGACGTTGGTTTCGGTGGACAGATACCTAGCTCACACCCTCCATTGCAACGTGTACTGTCACTCTCATTAGCAGTCAGCTGATAGGTCCAAGGACTGAAAGGGTCATGGTGACCAAAGTCCCTCCCCATCCCTAGAGGTGTCTCTGTCCTTCAGGTTGTGGGATGAGGGCACTTTGGTGGGAAGAGGGGTATGAAGAGCTTGTCCCAGTGCTGTCCCTCTTCTCTGGATAAATAGATAGCTTCAGTCTCCAGGGCTTAGACCAGAACTGTATTCATTAAGCCTGGATTGTGTGGAAGGCTGATCCCCAGCAGTAGGTGTTATTCTTTCCTGGAAGCTTTCCCAGAACAACTGGAGGAGTTTGCATTCATAAATCAGGTGCATCAAAGCTCCTGCTGCTAGTTAATATTGCCAGCTTTTATCTGAGACAGACCCAGGAGCTGCTGGGGTGATTTTTAATGGTGTACGAAAACTTTGCAAGGTTCCTTGCTGCTGTATTGGCTGAAGCCCAAAGCAGCTTGCAAGTTTGTGAATATCAACGTCAATTTTACCCCTCTTGTCTTATTGGGAACGCAAGTGGCTGGCTCTGAGATGCACAACGCACCTGGAATGAGGATGGTTGTTGCTTCCATCTCAGAGAAACCAGCGCCCAGATGCTAGGGTGAGGGGTGTGTCAAGGATGGAAGATAGGACTGATTTGCACCCAACTCTGAATTAATTCCTTGCTACTTTTTTACAACCAGGTAGGGTGGGAGTTATTCCAGTTAAATCAGAAGTCATCCTCAGCTGAGGATCATCACTTAAGACAGTCGGGTTTAAAGACAGGGCAGGAATCAGTGCCAAGATAACTGGAGTCACAGCCAGAGAGTTCCCGAGTTGCTGAGGAGTTTGCCAGAAGGGACTTGAAATCAGATGAATTGTCCTGTGTAGAAACATTAGAGCTAAAAATGATTGTGCATGGGCGCTTGATGACAATATCTATCTGGAGGAACTCTGGAGCAAAAGCAAGGTATCTGCCTTGGAGTGCATCTGTCTAAAATTAATGTTAACTTAGCTAGCCCATCCAAGACAATCCCATGCTCCAAGTCATCTACTTGTAGCTACTGGTTTCTCTGCTTGGAGTATGTACCAGTGCTCAAAGGACATCAAAGTAGGGTCAGCTGCCCTGGTTAGTCCTGGGGGAATTCTGCACCAAAAAAAATAAAGATTCTGCACCAAAAAATTAAAAGTTTTGCATATTTTTATTTGTCAGAACAACACAATATAATCATGCCAGTTTCAATTATGGTGGTAATTTATTTCAAAATACCCATCAGCAAGTATGTCTGCAACAATACAGCCAGCAAAAAAGGTTCGGGAAATGTTTTTTGACAAATAGATTCCTTCCTAGGCCTATTAATACAGAACTCTGAATGATAATTCATTTAAACTACAATTCAGAACCATATTTCCCATACCCCTCAGAAGCAGTGCAAAGGCTGGGGGGAGTCAGGGGTAACGGAGGAGCTGGGGGAGAGGGAAGTAATTCCTAGAGAGGAGCCTAGGAGTGAATTTGGAGGGTTGTTGGGTATGGGTGGGAAAAGTATGGAACAGGTTATTTGAGAGGGATTGTTAGGGAGTTTCCTCCATGCAGACTCTGGCTGAGCCCCAGTCTTTCCCATTCAGTCAGGCACATCTGCCCCTGTCCCCATGTGTCTCTCCATCCCCACTCAGATACCCATTCCCCCTATCCCCAGGTGTTCCAGCACCCCGTCAGTCGGTCCCCTCCACCCTGTCCCCATGTGTCCCTGCACCCCCTGGCTCCGTGTATCTCTGTGCCCCCATTTAGCAACCCCGTTTGTCCCATGTGGCCCTTCACCCTCTCCCCCCTGTGACCCTGGGCCTCCACTCCCATTCAGCTCCAGCCCAGGCTATCATTCCACACTAGCTCTTATGAACCCCTCTGCTACACACACACCAGCAGCCCTATGTGTCCCACACTGTCTGTCTCCTGACCTGGCCCAACAGTGCTGTGAAGAAGCCACTGCAGGTTCTTTCTCTTCCCTATGGTAGCTGGGGCTGGTGGGGACTGGCTGCTATGACCTGGCACCACAGCGCCCTCTGGTGGGCAAAAGGTAGAAATGCAGCAACTTTCCAACAAAAGCTTTTTTCTGCGTAAACAATTAAAAGTATCTATGACACATGCACATGACAAAGAATTCCCCCACGAATACATGGCTTATGTTTCAAGCAGAACCTCCAGCTGCATCGGGTGAAAGTAAGTGCTGGTATGGATGAGCATCCAGGCAAAATACTTAACCCATGCAGAGCTTGGGCTGTGAGTGCGGGATGGGAGGGAGCAAAAGCAGGTTCAGACCCTGACATATGCCCAGCTTGTTGTTCTGGGCCCATGGGAAATTTGGCTTAAATGGACTTCTGCATTCCAGTGCTGCTGGAAGTGGAGCTGAACTCTAACCAGAACCCTGATCTGAACAGCCCCGGGATTTGGAAGAGCTGAGTTCTAGATTCAGTCTCTGTAGCTGAGGCCACTTCTGAGTGAAAATATGCAGTGAAAACTAGCTAGAGCCAGACAGAGCTTGGGTATCTCTGGCACAAAAGGTGAGGGTGGGATGGGGCAGGAGAAAGAGCCAGAGAACACAGGAAAAGACAAACAGGTGTTTGTGTGTGTGTGTGCGATACTCACCCTGTGGTTGTAGGTGACAGGTGGCTTTTCAAGACCCAAGATGTGCCACTGTCATGGCATTCATGGGTCTGATTGGAGCTCTTCCTTTCTCTGCAGCTGGACAGAGGGGGAGGGACAGAGGAGAGAGTGGGCCTGTTGCCGATTTCACCTACGCTGGTGTAACTGTGTAGACGTCACTCACTGGAGTCAACCTGGATTTACCTCAGTGGAGCTGAGAGCAGAACCTTTTCAAGTTTGCTTCAGTGCCAGCGTTGCCTCTTTGACCCTAGAAATCCTGGGGATTTGGGAGCACTTAATATCATCCCAGGGCACTGAGAAGGGGAGTGTGTTCTGCCTGGGACCGGCTCATTAGCATTCACTGGCGCACTGGAAATATGACAAAGGGCTGCGGCTGACCTTTCATTTCTCTCCACGCTGCCAAATTTATGATAACACTTGTTTGAACTTCATTAACACGGCTTAATTGCATTCGTCACAATCAATACATCGTTTCCGTACAGAAGCCTGCGGCATGAAGGCAGGAACGCAGGGACTCAAAAAGGGGCAGTGGGACAAAAGACCAAAAGCCGCTGTATGTTTCTGTCTTATGCCCAGGCATCACAGTAAGCATTTAAGATACACGTGGTGCCACAAAGAAAAGATCAAGTGCTCCCTCTCGCCCCTCGGAAGCCCTGATGCTTCTCCTCAGGCTGTTACTGTGTAGTAGCAGTAACTACTCTGAGTAAATGGTGCCATGAAATATATGAGCTTTATTTTAGCCATGCGCTTACCCCGTCCAAATTCTGCCATCCAAGAAATATAAGTCTCAACACTGGTGGATTGAGCACCGCGCTGCTGCCCGCTGCCCCATTGGACCAGAGCGGCAAACCGCGGCCAGTGGGAGACGTGATTGGCAGAACCTGCAGATGCAGCAGGTAAACAAACCAGCTGGGCCCGCCAAGGGTGCTTACCCTGGGAGCCCACGTGGCAAGGTTGCCAATCCTTGCACTATAACAGGGGTAGGCAACCTATGGCACGGGTGCCAAAGGCGGCACGTGAGCTGATTTTCAGTGGCACTCACACTGCCCAGATCCTGGCCACCGGTCCGGGGGGCTCTGCATTTTAATTTAATTTTAAATGAAGCTTCTTAAACATTTTAAAAAACCTTATTTACTTTACATACAACACTAGTTTAGTTCTAGATTATAGACTTGTAGAAAGAGACCTTCTAAAAACATTAAAATGTATCACTGGCACGTGAATCCTTAAATCAGAGTGAATAAATGAAGACTTGGCACACCACTTCTGAAAGGTTGCTGCCCCCTGCACTATAGGATTAGCTGTCCTTACAGCAAGGCTGGCTGAAGACTTACTAGCCTTTGGCACAATAGCCCCACCACTTCCCCTCTGAGAGGGTAAGGAGCAGAAAAAGCCCTAAAAAATCAAGGCACAAGAGGCTGCCTGCAAAGGTAGAAGACCAATTACAAGCTATTAATAACAGATCTCTTGATCTGACGAATGGGTGAGTTGAGCTTCATCTGGAGTCAGGGCCGTCTGTTCAACTGAAAGACTAAATATTTCATATCCCAATTAGATGCTGAGATTCTTGCCTTGAACCTAGGCTCTCTCTGCGATCAGACCAATTTGGTGTAAGAGGCTTGTGGGGGTAACCAGCTGAGAGAGCTAATGCATAAACTTAAGCAGCCGTGATGCCTAGCAGCAGACCAAAACAACTCCTTAGTCCATCTGCATACCATTCAACAGATGAAACAACTTCGTGGCTCTGAAGTGCTCCAATTTGCTGCTAGTTCATTAGCAAGCTTTTCTCCAGACCTTCTCTGATCTACCAGGGCCAGGTCTGTCGGATACCGAACTCCGTTTTGCACGCTTCTTCTGTCTCAGCGTGCAGGCTTCGGAATGCGATTACATAACTCTAATTATGTTATTTCTGTAATTACGTTTGCCGTCTGCAGCACCCGGATTCGTTACAGGCCGTTCAGATGCTAAAACAATTATTGAGGAAGATCCCAGACCAGTGACGATGGCCACCAAAAAATCCTGAGCAAGGCGATTAGCTCCACGGCCTAGCCAAGCCCCTGGAAGAGTTCAGCGCTAAGGGCTCCACCAGAGTTGGTCTCTTCTCCCTTGTTGAGTTCATGAGTGACTGGGTGCAGACAGTGACCACATGGCAGGGCGCCACTGTAATTCTGCAGCCTCGTGAAACAGGTCCCATAAAACAGGGTTTATGATACCCAGTGCACGGCACAGTGCCCTCTGCCACAGGCAGAAGCAAAGAGGCCAGGTTTATTGCCCTGATTTTGCATTGTTTTCTTTAAAGAAATAATTAATTGTAAAGCTCTTTCTTCTAGGGGGGTGGGGAGCATGAGGAGGGGAGGAGAGTAATGTCTTTCCCTTTGCTAAGAGTGCGTGAGATGCACACCGGCAGACTGATACATTCCACCCAGCATGGATCAGAAGTGCACAGTCAGACGAGCCAGCCCTGCTTTTGTTCATGCCGTACTGGGGCTAGCTGCAATGGTGGGCAATTTCTGAGCTTTTCTTTCAATTTTACCTGGCCCTTGCTTGGGGTCAGAGGGAAGTGGCTGGCTGACTAAGGGCCAAGTGAAAAACGAGTAAAGACTCCATAAGGACTTGGCCTTTTCTCTTACCAGGATTCTCTACTACGTGTATTTCTGATGGACTTGAATACTACATCGATGTGTTCCTGAGAAACATAGGTGTGCTAAGAACTCCCCTAGCTATGGTCGGACTGTGATGGGTTAGTTCTGTCACAGCCAGCCTAGTTTGGTGGTAGGGTGCATGGTTTAAAAGCCTCTCCAAGAACTGGTTTCTCAGCTGAGAAAACCGTTCGGGCCCAGCTGCTGCAATACCATGGCGATGAGCCTGGGTAGATAAGCCAGAGTGTATGCAGCGGTGGATAGAGGAGGATCCAAGGCATAAGCTGGGAGAGGGTCCATGGACCCACCAAGGTTGGACCCATGATGTGGAAGGCTTGGCCAGAGAGTGCTGGAGGTAGCTATGAGGGATGGAGATGGGGAGCAGCAGGTAAAGTTCGGAGGGCAGGCAGCCAGGAGCACTTGGATTGATCCACTGAGGATGCTTTGTTCAACTGGATTCACACGCCATGTCTAGTTTAATCCACCAAGGACTGTGTCTCCAAGTGCCTACACGGCAGGGAAGGGTTCTGCATCCTCTACCCTCCACATCCACCGCTTTCCCCATATCCACAGAGCCAGTTATCTCATCATAGAAAGCAATCAGGTTGCTCAAGGATGCCTTGCCCTTGGTGAATCCATATTGACTGTTCCTGATCCCCTTCCTCCTCTCCAAGTGCTTCAGAATTCATTCCTTGAGGAGCTATTCCATGATTTTTCCAGGGACTGAGGTGAAGCTGACCGGTCTCTAGTTCCCAGATTCTCCTTCTTCCCTTTTTTATATTTATATTTGACTTTTTCCAATTATCCGGGACCTCTCCCGATCACCACGAGTTTTCAAAGATAATGGCCAATGGCTCTGCAATCACATCAGCCAACTCACTCAGCACCTTGGGATGCATTAGATCTGGTCCCATGGACTTGTGCATGTCTAGCTTTTCTAAATAGTCCTTAACCTGTTCTTTCACCACTGAGGGCTGCTCACCTCCTCCCCATACTGTGCTGCCCCCTGCAGTAGTCTGGGAGCTGAGCTTTCTGTGAAGACAGAGGCAAAAAAAGCATAGAGTACATCAGCCTTTTCCACATCATCTGTCACTAGATTGCCTCCCTCATTCAATAAAGGTCCCACACTTTCCCTGATCACCTTCTTGTTGCTAACATACCTGTATAAACCCTTCTTGTTACCCTTCATATCCCTTGCTAGCTGCAATTCCAGTTGTGCTTTGGCCTTCCTTATTACACCCCTGCATGCTCAAGCAATATTTTTATACTCCTCCCTAGGCATCTGTCCAAGTTTCCACTTCTTGTAAGCTTCCTTTTTGTGTTTAAGCTCACCGAGGATTTCTCTGTTTAGCCAAGCTGGTCACCTGCCATATTTGCTCTTCTTTCTGCACATCGGGATGATTTGATACTGCACCCTTAATAAGGCTTCTTTAAAATACAGCCAGCTCCCCCGGACTCCTTTCCCCCCATATTAGCCTCCCAGGGGATCCTGCCCATCAGTTCCCTGAGGGAGTCAAAGTCTGCTTTTCTGAAGTCCAGGCTCCATACTCTGCTGCTCTGCTTTCTTCCCTGTGTCAGGATCCTGAACTTGACCATAGTTACAAATAGAAAAAAATGCACAGAAATACAAATCAATAGTAATCGTCCCAATTACAAACAAATAGCCCATCCAATTCTGCCAAGCCGAGTCCTGTCTGAGCTTCAGAGGCAGACAGCTCCCTCCCGAGGGGCAGTAGCATTGAGCAGAGATCTCTGCATAGGAGTGTCATTGGATGCGGGAGAAGTGGGCCAGGTGATTTATCTATGATTAATCCCAGAGAATGACTGGTGCTAAAAGAGGGTTTGGGAAATGCCCAGGCAACCCCCCTCCATGAGCAGAACACGTTCCGTTGTGCCGCACGGTCACCCCCGCCTACATGGGTCACGAACCACCAGAGAGAAGGAAAGGCGCATAAAATGGGCAGCACTGGAGCTGTAGGAGATGCCATCTTCCCTCTCTCAGTCTCCCCTCTCTGCTGTCCCCACCTTTTCTGCAGGGGTGACTGATCTGTTATAACAGAGGAGACTTGAGCTGCAGAGCTCCCAATCCTAGCAGGCTGCTGGAGCTGGCTCGCTGTAAATTGAAATGTCATGCCATCACCAGCACTTGAGCTTGGTATCTGGAGTGCCACTCAAGTGCCACCTCGTTTGAGCTGTCACCCAGCTATACAGAGCACCTGGATTATGATATGGAAGAGCGAGAGAAGTGAAGGGGAAGACGGCAGCACAGGAAGGGGCATGACACAAGTACTGGAGCAGGGACACGTCCTTGTCACACTAAACAGTTGGCTTTCAAACACTTCCCGAGCACTGCAGAGTGAAGGCTGCTCTGTGTACAGCGCAGGAGGAAGGAGTCTGGCTGAGGGTGATTCACATGGTAAGAGAGCCTAGCATTCCCCCCGCAGGAAGCTCCTCTCCATTAGCTCCCTACTGAAAAACTAGGACCTCACTACAAACACCAGCCAGGGAAACAGGGGCTGAAAATTGGTGTCATTAGAGCTGGTCGGGAAACTGATTTCTTGTCCCTCAAATATTCTTGAGAGTTTAACATTTTTCCTCATCTTGAATTGAGACCAAACGTCACCATCTTGAAAATGTTCACACACTGAAACACCAGAAGAAAGACTCATTTGGGTCAATCGAAACGTTTCATTTTGAGAATTTCAAAACCTTTGTTTTGATTTCAACCTTTTCCAACTCTTTTTCCGTCTGACATTTCTAAATAAAAACTCTTGAGTCACAAAACTGGAATTTTTCATTTAGAAAGTGTCGACGTGACACATTTTGACAATTTTGAAATGGTTTTCGTTCAACATTTTTTTGAGTTGGACGATGCATTGAAACCGACCGTGATTCAAAGCTTTTCAGATTTGACAAATCAGCATTTTTCCTCAAAAGCACTAGGCTTCTCAGCGATAGATTTCTTCTCTTCACGGGTATTTTCCCAGGAGTCTTTCACCTTACTCAAAGCATGGACAGACAAGTGCTTCGTTAACAAATTCCCAACTAGCTCCAGTTGCATGTGGCTGGCTGCAAAGTGGCCTGTTGCTAGTTCTCTGTACGGTTTCTAGTTGGTCCAATGTCCACCTCTCAAAAAGCACCACCACCAATTTAAACAACAGGCCCCCTTCTTGGCAGTCTCGAGGCCATACAGGCCATAGAGCCTGAACTGCAGCCCCCTTCAGATTAGGTTTGAGGCACATTGACAGGGAGCAGGGTGGGGTTAGCTTGCCCCTGGTCTGCCTCAGCAGAGCCCGTTCTGCGCATACAGAGGGCGTCAGTCTCTAGAGCGCTGAACCTGACATCTGGGAGAGGGGTACAGTTCACTGGGAAAATGGTAGCGGGACAAAGTGCAGGGTTGTGTGAGGGACTGCAGAAGCTGCTCATGGCCAGCCACCATCTTGGATCCACTCAATGTGAAGAGCCAGCCGTGAGCAGCTTTGTGGGGAATTCAAAGATTGCCAGGTGGTGGGGAGAGACATGGTCTGGTGGGGAGGTGCTGGCCCTCTGGCACAAAGACTGCCAATGGGAGACACCACCTTCACCCAGGGAGCCTCACCTGTGGGCAGCATTATTACTGCCCCATGCCTGGGAGGAGAGAGGTGCCCTTCTATGCCAACAGACTTTTAATAGCATTTGCTTGAGGGGTTGCTGCCTACAGGAGAGCAGTCGACGTTTGTGCCTATGATAAAATATCACAAGGCCAGGCTGGGAGATCCCCTCACATGGAGCTGCTGAGGGCCAGGGAGTCCTGGGCTCTCATTCTGTGACCACCGTAGCAATCCCTGCACCGAGGGGGAGTGCAGGAAGAGCCCTGTCAGTGCATCCCAGTCATGCCACGACCCCAGTTCTCCTGCCCACTGGCCTGCAGAGCAGCACAGCCTGTTCAGTTTGCCTGTCCCTTGGCCTGCACCTCACTGAGGTACCCCAGTGGACGCTGTGGCTCCACACTGCCTCCTATTGAGGCAAGTGGTGAAATATCACAATCTGACCATTAGCATTTGTTTAGCACTTTCCATCTTCAAGGTCTGCTGAATGTTAACCAGCGAATTCTCACAACTCCCCAGCGAAGTAGATAAAGCATTGCTATCCCCATTTTACTGAAGGGCAAACTGAGGCCAGGCGATTTGCCCGAAGTTAGATAGCATGAGAGCAGGGATCAGAGCCCAGGAATCCCTGCCTCAAAGCCATGCCCCGCAGAAACGAAGCTTCACACTCAAAGGCTGGGACTGGTTCCACTCTGGAATAGCTGCCGCTAGCCCATGTGGGGTGTTTCCCAGCTCCCACAAATAAGGGGTCCATGCTACTGGTAGAACAACAGTAAATGTGGGGGTTTGTCTGGGCTGAGTGTGTGGTTTGGACTTGCCAAACGACATTTCTCCTCCCAGCCTACCGTTCTGGGGGCAAGGGAAGGTTCAGGCTGCTTCTCAAGCCGAGCCCGTGTATACCGTGTGCTGCGGCTTCTCACCGAAGGCCTTATTGATTGTAAATGTGATGTAATCCCGTTGCTCTCTCATTTCACCCAGTGGGAGGGTGCCCATGGAATATTTATAAAGAGCAGGGCTTCTCTCCACTGGCAGCTCTTGGGTTCTATAAATCAATGCACTCACATTGTACATGGGCTCCGATCCCCCATGAATCTGCGAGCTGCACTGGCTGCACTTAGCCACAGAGTCCTCCATGTGCCAAAATATGTGTTCGTTTCTCCGCCAGCTGGGCTTTTACGTGGAAGCCATTACTGAAATCACTCAGCCTCCAAAGCCCCACTCTTGAGAGCAACACAGAGCACTGAGCAGGAGGAGCAGAGACACTGTATCTTAAAATCATAAGACTGGAAGGGACCTCGAGAGGGCATTTAGTCCAGTCCCCTGCACCCATAGCAGGACTAAGTATTATCTAGACCATCCCTGACAGGTGTTTGTCCAGCCTGCTCTTAAAAACCTTCAATGATTCCACAACCACCTAGGCAATTTATTCCAGTGCTTAACCACTCTGACAGTTAGGAAGTTTTTCCTAATGTCCAACCTACCCTGCCCTTGCTGCAATTTAAGCCCATTGATTCTTGTCCTAACCTCAGAGATTAAAAAGAACAATTTTTCTCCCTCTTCCTTGTAACAACCTTTTATGTACTTGAAAACTGTTATGTCCCCTCTCAGTCTTCTCTTCTCCAGGCTAAACAAACCCATTGGTTTCAATCTTCCCTCATAGGTCATGTTTTTTAGACCTTTAATCATTTTTATTGCTCTTCTCTCGAATTCCTTCAATTTGTCCACATCTTTCCTGAAATGTGGTGCCCAGAACTGGACTCAGTTCTCGAACTGAGGCCTAATCAGCGCAGAGTAGAGAGGAAGAATTACTTCTCGTGTCTTGCTTACAACACTCCTGCTAATACATCCCAGAATGATGTTTGCTTTTCTTGCAACAGTTTTACACTGTTGACTCATAGTTGACTTGTGATCCACTATGACCCCCAGATCCCTTTCCGCAGTACTCCTTCCTAGGCAGTCATTTCCCATTTTGTATGTGTGCAACTGATTGTTTCTTCCTAAGTGGAATACTTTGCGTTTGTCCTTATTTGAATTTCACTCTATTTAGTTCAGACCATTTCTCCAGTTTGTCCAGATCATTTTTAATTTTAATCCTGTCCTCCAAACCACTTGCAACCCCTCCCAGCTTGGTATTGTCCACAAACTTTATAAGTGTGCTCTCTATGCCATTATATAAATCATTGCTAAAGATATTGAGCAGAACTGATCCCTGTCAGACCCCACTCGTTATGCCCTTCTAGCATGACTGTGAATCACTGATAACTACTCTCTGGGAATGGTTTTCCAACCACTTATGTACCCACCTTATAATAGCTCCATCTGCATTGTATTTCCCTAGTTATTTATGAGCAGGTCATGTGAAACAGTATCAAAAGCTTTACCAAAGTCAAGATATACCACATCTACTGCTTCCCCTCTATCCACAAGGCTTGTTACCCTGTCAAAGAAAGCTAACAGGTTGGTTTGACCCAATTTGTTCTTGACAAATCCATGCTGACTGTTACTTATCACCTGATTATCTTCTTAATGTCTGCAAATTGATCACTTAGTTATTTGCTACCTTACCTTTCCGGGTACTGAAGTTAAACCGACTGGGTAACGGTAAATGTGGGAAGATCCTGGGCTGAGTGTGCAGTTTGTGTTTGCCAGGCAACATTTCTCCTCAGCTGCTCTCAGTGAGCCCCCTATCCATGGCCGTGGGCTGCAGACGTTCGATTCACTGAGCTCTTCTGGAGTCGGTTCTGCAGAGCTGGTTCCCTAGGAGGTTGCGGGATGCTCTGCCTGAACCCAGACTCTTGCCCAGAGTGGCAGGGCAGGTTGCGAAGGCTCATCAGGCAAGTACCATGCCACGATCACTTTCCACTTGAGGTAGTACGGTCCAGTGGGTGGGGCACAAGGCTGTCAGTCAGGAGACCTAGAGGTTCCAGACTGGTTCTCAGTCCAGTTCCCAGTGGATAGGTGCCTCTATTACTGAAACCAGCACCACGGTTGCCATTGGTTCGGTGCTCTTCTTGGCAGCCTCAGCAAAAAGACCAAGGGTCTTGGAGACTGCGCTGTCCTCTCCCTGGCCTCCCGGAAGCTGTTAACTACGCACAGAGCTGAGCATCGGGACACTCAGTCCTTGCTCTGTTGTGCGCTCGGGGTTGTCCCATCCCCTCTCTGTAAAGTGGGGCTAGTAACTCAGAGCCCTGCAGTGCTATAAGCAGTGTACGTGGGCAGGCCTGCACACTCCATGACCAACCACCCTAGCTGCATGGAGGCGCCGGCGGGGGACTACAACATCCCTGACTTTCCCACTGCAGCTCCTAGCCGTCCCTTGCCCCCTGCCCCGAGAGCAGCAGGGCCCCGGTTCGTGGGCGACAACTCCCGCGCTGTCAGGAGTGCTTCCTTGCCTGCCTCGTGGAGGGATTCTCATACAGCACATCGGTGTCCAGTTTCCCCGCCACGGAAGGCGGCCCATGGCTCCGCAGGTGGCTCGGAGCTGTTTACAGGACACCTGTCAGCTATTTTGGCTCCTTGTCCTTTCTGCCGCCTAATTATAAAATCGTAGCTCCCGTTGGCGACAGGGGCTTTTTTGGTGCACAAAATGTCAAATTGCAGAAATTAAAAATGTAAATGATGGTGTCTAATTAACCAGTTGACAGCAGAGCACAGCTGCGAGTGACAGTGACTGATTGCCTTCTGCAAACTTTGTCCTCCAAGACCTGCTGTACCCGGGGGAGGAAGGACATCGAAACTAGCAACTTCCTTAAAGAGACACAGCCTGGTGGGCAACGCCCCGCGCAGCAGCAGCAGCTGCAATAGCCCAGCAGCTCCAGATCCCAGGGGTGATATCCCGGCCCCAGGGAAGTCGGCGGGAGTTTTGCCACTGGGGCTGGGATTTCACTCAATGAGCAGGTTGGGCGCGCAGGGAACTCACTGCTGTGCTGGGCCAACAAGTGTGTTTGTAAGACAGATAAGGGGAGATGCTGGTGGGGAACTATTAGATTTTTGGTGGGAAGGGGCGCAGGGATGCAGTGGGGTTGGGGGGGAACATGCTGGGAGTGTGGGAGTATGGGAGTGTGGACATGGCTGTGGATGTGTGAATGGAGTTGGCGTAGGTTGTGTGTACTATGGATTGTCTGTGTTGAGGTATTGGGGTGAGACGAGATGCATGCAGGGGTTACCGTGAGGCTGTGGGGCGCATTCATACGTGCAGCTGGCGATGAATGTGGCATAGGGTTGCCAAGAGTCTCGTATTACAAGGGATGTCCCTTATTGAAATAGAAAATTGCCTGTCCCATACTAAATCACTAGTGGACACCTTTTATCTGGGCAGGTGGGGGCGGTTGATATGCAGTTGCTTGGGCTGTCTGCTCCTAATGAGAACACCAGGTGCCCTGCTCCTAGCAATAGGGTTTCCCCAATTCCCTTGGTCATCAGTCAGGTTCCGTAGTCCCCACCTTGCACTAAGCAGTGGCCTGATCCCATGTTGTGCGTGACGGTGGTTTTGGTTCAGTAGAACTGGGCCAGAGATGCAGAGTTGAGCTCCAGAGCTGAACTCCCCCAAAGTTGGGGGCTGTTTGAAGCCGAGGTTTTGGGTTGCACCCAGCTCTGCTCTTCTGCTTTGCACAGCTCCTGTTGGACCAGCATTGCCACGGCTCACCTGTCTGCAGGGGGGCAGCTTTGGCCAGTGCACGCAACTCCTGGTGCCGAGCCCCTTCCGGTGAGGGCAGGACACCGCGTTCCTTAGAGCCAAAGAAAGCTGCAGCCTAGCTGCAGCCTGGCCACAGTTGCCAGTGTCCGTTCTCAGGACTAGCCCTCTCCATGTTGTGCTGTCACTCCAAAGGACCGCGTGTTCCGGCTCACTCGGGGGAAGCAGGCAACCCCCAGAACCATTCATAACATCTAAGGCCCCAACTGTTGTCCTCCTACCATCTCCAAAGTCCCGAAGCTGATGACAGCCCACTGTGGGTGCTGCCATAAATAACAACCCCCGATGCGTGGGTGCCGGTCGAGCTTGTACAAACCTGTGCCCTTGGAACACAACATCATGGGGGTGCTGCTTATTCTCTTGTGGATAAGGGGGAAGGTTTACCTTGGATTCTTAAAGGTGGTGCTACCCCACGGGGGAAAGTGGTTCAGTGGTTAAAGCACAGGCCTGGGAGCTGAGGGCTGGGTTCTTTTCCAAGCTCTGCCTTTGACTCACGAGGGGGCACTTATGTGAAGTCCCTTTTCCTCTCTGTGCCTCAGATTGCCCCTGTGTAGCATGAGGCGAATGATGCTGACCCGCCTCCGAAGTCTGTTGTGTTTTCCCTCCTAGAAAGTGCCCCAGCTCCCACTGTGCAAATACACACACATCGCTTTTCCATACCACCTGCCCGTCCTTAACTGGGAGCCCTGGCCAGCCCAGATCCACACCTGTAGCTAACACGTGGCTCTCTCCCTTTCCCCCTCAGGTACTACTCGGACATCGGCAAGATGTCAGCAATCAGTGACCAGGACATGAACGCCTACCTGGCGGAGCAGTCTCGCATGCACATGAACGAGTTTAACACCATGAGCGCGCTCTCCGAGATCTATTCCTACGTGGGCAAGTACAGTGAGGAGGTGAGCCAGAGGGGAAGTGCGGCGTGCGGACGGCCTGCATGAGGGCACGGGCCAGCCAGGCTAGGCACTCCATCGGCCACCAGTGCCTGTCCAGTTTAGTTTCAACAGAGGGCTTGTGCGGGTAAGGGATGGAGAGCAGCAACTGGGCACAGGCAGAGTAGGACAGGGCTGTGCAGGCTTCCCCCGGCCTCGCTGTCCTCCCTTGTTATTTCACCCTCAGCCTGGCCTCGCTGGGGAGTGACACCAGGGATGAATTGGGCCCTTCAGGGTCTACTTCCCAGTGTTTGCGTCCCGTTCTATACCCTATAGAGCACACTGAGCCCCATCTAGTCTCTGCGACTGAATGTCCGTCGGCACCAGCACCACGCCAGAGGCCCTGGGTGCAGAGACAAAAGGAAGCTGATTTCAGCTCCGATAAACTCCGGCTGCCCAATTGAGCATGGTGCAAAGCGGGGATGAGGGTAGTTTTGGCTAGGAGGGGCGGTTAGTTACAGCCGGCTGTGTCTCATGAGCTACACCAGGCAAGCAGGAAATTCTGCAATCTAATTAAAAAGAGCTGCCTGAATCGCTGGTGCAGACGGCCAACATCTGCCAGCACTAGGGCGAGGGATTAGCAGGGAAAACAATTTTTTTCAAGCTTCTAGAGAAACAGAAACCATTCCCTGGTTAGATCCAGACAGAGGTGAGCAGGGGAGAGAGCTCTCGCTTCTCTCAGGGTTTGCGAGTAGAGCCCTGCGCAGATACAAATCTATCTCCACGCATCTCCGCACCCATGGATATACACTTATATCCGCACAGGGCTCTATTTGAGAGTGGACCTGGTGTTTGATGGTTCTCACTGCACTGGCTAGGGCCAGCAGAACCTCTGCAAACTACTCCTCCCACCCTGGGCATCACAGCATTGCTGTTGTAATGCCGTGCCCCCAGCCTGGTCGACTCGGCCACTTCCAGCCAGACCTGCAGCCCGCATCCCCTGCTCTTTGATCATTAGGTTTCTTAACAGCTCTGCCGGCACGACTCTGTCTTCCTCTGACGCCGTTTCAGCGCTGAGCCCTGGAACAGTTCGGCCCATGCACTGTACTCAGCAGCATTCCCTGCAAAATCTGCCTGAGGCAAATCTCTGCAGCATCCCTTCTGACTTCAGCCCTGAGTCCCCCACGCATCTCCGTCCTGACCTTCAGTAACGCCTGCTATGCCAGCACCTGGCACCACTGCACTCTGCCAGTGCTTCTCCGCCCTAGCCCGCAGCTCCCCTGCTGTTCGTGTTCAGGGCTCTCCCGCGGCTCAGACAGGCACCTCCAAGTCCTGCTGGCGTCTCTTGAGCAGAGAGAGGCCAGGCGTGCTCTGTGGGTGCCACTGAGGCCTCTAAATGACTAACACCATTTTCACTTGGGATCTGCAGCCCAGCCCTTCAGCCCCGACTCGGCACTGGAATTCCTCACTGGCGAACAGCTGCAGGATCGAGCCCCTAATCAGGATCAGAACCTGAGTATCCAGATGCGAAGGGCTAGTGAGATAACCCTTTGCAGGAACACCAGGACACGGTGTTTAGTACTCAAAAAGCACACGTGTCAAAATCCAACACTGTGCTGTTCAAGGCCCCGTAGCCTCCCACACTCCCTGGGCTGCCTTCCATTGACTCAGTGCCTCTTGCTGCATAGAGTGCGTGCAACATGGTTAAGATTCTCCCCTGGGCAGAGGGGCTGGCATAGAGCCTAGGCCCCACTGAACTCTGTGGCTGGGAGGGTGAGTCACCCACTTCCTTCCAGTCAGTGCAAAGTAAAACAAGTGTATTTAACAAAAGGACCTAGCATTAAGTGATACCAGCATAAGGAAGAAAGATAAGGAAGGGTGACAAGCCACTAAAAGTAAAAATACGCTTCTAACACTAAAACCTGATTTAACAAATTAGCCTCTCTTCTTCCCAGAAGGGTTTCTCACCTCCTGTCTTTTCCTGCCCCTCGGGACAGGATCCTTCACATCTCAAAGTGCCCCGTTCCTTTGTCGTCAGGTGAAGGATAACTTAGGGGTGTGCTCCCGCTCCCTTTACAGAGCAGGAAATCTTTGAAGTGTGCTCTCAGATAAAGCTCCTTTTCTCCTGTGGATTGTAGAGGCCATGTGGGCTGCTGAAGACTTCACGCTGGTTCCTCCCCGCTGGTTTAGTTCAGTGGCTCTGCCCTCCACCTCTCTAGGCTGATGGTTTTGGTTACCTTCTCTGTAAATGGACCTTCACTATCACTGGCCTGGTGAGCAGGCTCCTCAACCAAGCCCATCCCCATCTCTTTGTCTAGGGCAGACCGGGCTTATGCCTTGTTTGCCAAACACATTTGAAGAACATAATTCTACCCCTTTGTACTCACCTCGTACACACACCACGCAGAGACTGGCGGCACCAGTGTGTCACCAGCTTGTGTATGATCCCTCGCGTGACGCCTTTCTGAGACAGACTGTAACGACAGCGTGAGGTGTGGTGAGTACATCAGGATGCTGACACACAGCAGTGAACCGCCAACGGGCCTCTGCCTCACAGCGTGTAGCAGGAGAGGCGCTGCCCGGAGTACTGCACATGGCCTGCCTTCAAATGAGGCGCTAAGCCAAGGCCCCGTCTGTCTGACAGGCCGACCTATAGAGCCTGTGACAGCTGGGGAAGAGACGAGAGGAAAACCCCATTGTCTCAGCCAACATGGCCTCTCAAGGGAGGAACTTCTAAAGCCCAGACAATGAAAGCACCCTGCTAAGGGCAGAAGGGGGCTGCTTTGGCCAGCACAATCACTGTCCTGTCAGAATCTCCCTTCCTCCTTGGTAAAATGCCTTGTGAGGCCATGGGCTAGGCTGATCCAATCCCCCATCCCATTTACAGACAGAATGGCCTACCCAATCCCCCATCCCATTTACAGACAGCCTGGCCCTCGTTTGTGAGACAGGACATGGGCCTGCTCATCATGAATGACGCTATCGCTCCTCTCTCTCCTTTGCAGATTCTCGGAGCCCTCGATCAAGATGACCAGGCCGGGAAACAGAAACTCGCCTACAAACTTGAACAAGTCATAACCCTCATGAGCATAGACAGCTGAGAACTGGCCTGCCAGGGGAGCCCTGGGAGGGAAAAACCAAGCCGTGCCTCAGTCAAGATCACCATCTTTACCAAGTGCAAGTGTAAGCAGAGTCACCTGATCAGCACTCGCTCTCTCTTCCTCTCTCTCACCCTCTCTCCAAACCTATAGACCAGGCCCAACGGATTCCTGGGAAGTGGGGGTGGAGGAATCTCAGCTTTGGGGGACATTCGGATGGAGCTCTCTTGTTCACAGCTTTCCCTTCCTCCCTCACCCTGGAAATACCATATCAGCTCTATCCAGATGGGAAACTGAAAGGTGGCCTCTGCCATGCTGCTTTAACTGCCCTCCTGGGCCCATAGCCCCGGAGCGGTCATGGAAACAAACTCAGTATTATTAGAGTCTTGCCAAGGGGAAGCTACTCCCCTTGCCTGGCCTGCCTCCAGGGATCCCAACGGGGGCAGGAGAGAACCTGGATCCTCCTCCAGCAGAGCTGTTCCAGCGCCTTTGGTCAACCTCAATCTCAGAGGAGGGAATTCAAGGCAATTCTGTTGAAGCCCCAGGGACCTGGTTAAAATTGGAGCAGGACCGTCGAGCAACTGGGGAGTCTAACTGTCTGGGTGAACAGCAATGTGAGCCGTTCTCCAAGGATGGGGGGGAAGGTGGGGGCTTGCCCTTGCCCCTCCCACCCCCGTTTTTCGTACATTTATTATTATTTTTAAAACAGATCTGTGTCCCTCCCAGTCATTCCCGGTGTGTCCTGTCGACTGTATAACTGCAACAAAATACTCTCTGCCTAGTTGTACTCCATTGGTGGTAACCGTGTCCTCCTGGCAGTGTAGAGCATCCCTTTTCCAATCATGCCCCAGAGAAGACAAGCCGCAAGGAGGCCACGCTTCATTCTGGCCTTGAAAATCCTGTTGGGCCAGGAAATGGATAAGTTCTACCACGGGATTTTTGTTCGCTTCTCTGTCTGAGCTTGAACAAGATGTTTTTTGTTGAATGACGTGGGGTGTTTGCTGCAAAAGATGAGGGTAGGTCCATAGGACAGTAGTCAATAACTTCCTCTCAGTCCGCTCCCAGGACGAAGTGACCTCGCTGCCAGAGAGGAAATGACCTCACACCTATTGGGCCTTTTTCTTCTCTAATATTTCAAACTAAGTGACTGTTTATCAGCAACACCGAGCCACCCTTCTCTCTCTTGCTCTCCCGTCCTGTCCCCAGATGTCCCACTCCCATCTCACTCCCCAACAATTGAGTCATTTTCAAAGCACAGCTGGTGCCTGCAAACTATTTCCCTGCTTCTCCCGTCCCCAGTGCCAGCACTCATCTGCCTCCCCTCTGTCCCGTGGTCACGCTCGCCTCGGAATGGGCATGGATGGGAAATGATGCTTCACCACCTCACTCCCCCAGAACAGCTGCATTTCCGAGATCCAAGCCATCTTGTAACGAAACACAGGAGAGACCCAGGCGCCTCTCCTCATTTTGTATGACCGCAAACTGCTCACTTTGATACCGTCTCAGCTCAGCGTGGCGGAGACACTGACCCCAGAGCACAAACCAGAAAACCTCGAATTTGGCACAGCATGGAGCGAGGATGGAAGGAGGTGATGGGTTTGCACCCATCCCTCGAGGAAAACGAGTGCTTGCTAAGAACATGCACAAGAGTGGACTGGAGCGACCTGCAGCCAGCTGCCTCCATCCACAGAGGATAGGCTTTGGAGGATGCAGGGGAGAGGACATCTGTTGGGTGTGATGGGGAGGTGACGGTCAGATCTGGTCTGGTTTCCTAGATCTTGCTATCAAAGCAAAAGCACTGCGTGACAGCGTATTGCCCATGGACCGAAGGGTGGACAGGGTAGAGGAAAAGAATTAGTTATTAAACTGATGTCATTCATCCACACACTTAAATACATAGGCAGTGCTTTCTACAATGGCTAATGAATGGTGATTCAGCAGTAGTAAGGAGGCTGTTGCAAGATTTATATTCAAACAGCAAAGCTTAGGGACACATTTTGGTTTTTAAATACCAGACGCGTGTGTGTGTGTGTGTGTGTGTGTGTGTGTGTGATTTCTTTTCGTTGTGCTTGCTTTCTTTTACGTTGGTCAACTGATCGACTTGTCACGCACCTTATGGACATTTAACACTTACTAGAGGACTGAGTGCCGGGGACGTGTTTGTTTGGGTTGGCAACGTCATGGGTTTAATAATTTGGTTAGGTTGCAGTGTGTCCCTGATCAGATGATTATGGCAGTGGAGTGGAAAAAGCCAAGGGAGCTAGTGATAAGGAAACACACAAAAGTTTCTTTTTTAAAAAATACATAAAAAAAGTGAAAGAAACCAAAGGTTTTGACCAAGTGCCACAAATGATAAATACAGACCCTATTTCCATGACTTTTACTCAGCAGGCTGGTCGGTTCTAAGGATAAAACGCTGGTTTCGGAGCGATGAGTGAAGGGCAGACAACTATGCTGCCCAGAGATGGATTTTGTTTGCACATGTGAAGGGAGGGAAGGCGACATTTATATATATATATGAGGTATTGAAGGAAACATGATTTTTGCACAGCTAGAGAAGTTAAAAAGAAAAAAGGGAAAGAGCCGTGTCCTGATTCTGTTTGGCGTTTGCTGAGTTTTTATTAGTTTAATTTTTTGCCGGTACTGAATTTTTCAACTCTTTTTTTTCATTTGTCAAAGAAAAACTTGAACACCTCAGAGAAATGGAGAGAATGAAAAACTCATTGGAAACAGGAAGCGCTGTGAGCTTCAATCCCTGACCCCTTTCTTCCCTCCCCCATCCCGAGGATTTTAAACAAATCTATATTTTGCTTCATTTTTATTTTTGTATCTGAGCTTTTGGTTGGTTGGTTTTGCCTTGAAAATGTGCTGAAATTGTGATGTGAATGTGTGGGCTCTGCTCTCCATCGCCCTGTGCCCCCACTACTCCCTACCTTCCCTGTCCCCACAGTCCTGGGAAATGTCTTGGCTGACCCCCCGCCCCCCGACCTCCAATTGAATTGAATTGAATTGAATTTTTTTACGTGCATGTAGAATACAATTAAAAACAAAGATACATAGACAGAAGGAAGAATGAACCTTGCTATAATCTAAGTGAGTTACTTTCCTGATTCCTTTGCCTATGACTTTTCTCCGGCTGCCTGTGACCACCCAACCTGAGTGGTATGTCACTCTCAGGCCTGGGATTTAAGCTACCCATTGAGGGTTTGATCCAAAGCCAACTGGAATCAGTGGAGAAATGCCTCACCCACCTGGCTTTGCCTCAGGGCCCGGAGTTCCTAGATTCTGTGTTGCTATTTCATGGGTGTGACCCACATGCTGCGGCAAGACCCTTAAAGAGCTCTGCATGTCACCAGACGTCAGGAGGCAGGCCTGGGGGACTCTGGCAGACTTCCGGACAATCCCTAGCACTGGCCCTGGGGCTATAGGTAGGGGAATGTTGTCACTGCAGAGTTAACTTTGAGGGATCGGCACCTGGGTCCGGGCACAGGGCAGCCACACTACAAAGCACTGCCTGAGTGACCATGTCCTCACTGGCACTGCACTCCTCCAGCTGTGTTGCTAGCACATCCCATAGCTCCTTGTGCTGCGTAAGCTGAGCTGCTCTAGGATTCTTTCCTAGTGAATTGTGGGAGAACTTGGCTGTTCTTCTAGGCACATGGAGGGATTGTGGGAAGGCAACGGAGGATGATCAGCACTCAAGTGATTTAGCCTGAGTCCTCACTGCAAGGTGGGTGGCATACCAGCCTGAGTGAGAACAGAACCCAGTCTGTAGTGCGGTCTGTATCCCCAGCTAGCCTGGTGTGAGGGATTTGTGTGTGGACAGGCAGCAGATTAGAGCTAATGGCTGAGTAACTCAGCAGTGCAGCTAGACCCTGAAGTCTGTAAAGATGGAACCTTTAACAAACACTGTGAAGCGTAGGGATGATACAAACCCAAGGGAAACCCTGGGACCTTCCTTCTCCTTCCTTGCAGATGGGACTGACCCTACATTGATCCTGGGCAGATTAATAGGCCAGAGCCTCATCTGTTGGACACCTGCATTGCTCTGCTGGCTTAAAGGAGCTGCAGCACTGATTCACACAAGCTGAGTCTCTGGCCCCTGTGATTACCTCTTCGCCTTATTCAGATTTCGGTGCCCAGGCAAGAAAGCTAAGATCTAAAGAGCTTTGCCAGCTGATAGTTGGTTGATAATTGTATTGCTTGTCGAAATTGCCGTGCCTGCTAATTGAACCATCTTAACCATCCTCCCCAGGTGGAGGCACTTACCCTAATGAGAGATGGTCAGGGTAACAAAGTCACATTTTGGTCATTAATAGTGATAGAATTTGTAAAGTCTAATGGCCTTTTTCACCATTGGTGCAGAGAGGCAACGAGGGTTACGTGGCACTCACATCAGTCCACAGGCAGGTGTAACTAGGGCTCAGGAGATGACCCAGCACAAGAAAAGGTTGGGTGATATCAAGGAGAAATGTCCTAAACATAAGCTCTAATGTAAAGAACAACCAGAGCCACAAAGTTTGGATCTTTGGCCTAGTCTCCCATGCTAGAGACCCAAATGGATGGAGTCCAGTTAAACTGGGCTGGGAATAGCATTGAGTTGTGACTATACAGGAGGCCCTAAAATACAATCCTGCACTGGACAAAAAGACTGAAATGATACTTGTCTTTCCTGCCTCTGACATCTATGCCTATTAGTATGACTGCTGCCAGGAGAATATGGCCAGGGTATCGCTCTTGTGGCCTGCTGCTTATTTTGAACACTGGGATTCGGAGAAAAGACTTTAATCAACTGCGGACGCTTAAAAACATGAGAGAGACAAGTAAGGCCCTGACGCAAAGCTGATGGAAGTCAGTGGAAATGTTCCCACTGACTCCAAGGGGGTTTGGATCAGGCCCTAAGGGCAGCAGAAAATTGACAGGCATTTCCTACTGTGATTGATTTTTCCAACTCTAATTATCTGTGAGTCAGTCACTGGCAATTGCAGCAAGACAAACAGAAAAGCCAGGGTGAGGAGAATGAACTGTGTTTTCTCCAGCAGGGATGTCCTTGTTCAAGGTCCCGTCAATTAAACCTGTCTGAAATTCATCGAATTTTGAGATCTGAAAAATAAATGTTGGCAACATTGTAACTAAATTTAACCTCCTCCCCCGCACCCAACCCATCCACACACTTTTTTTTATTTTTAATTTTTTTGACCAACTTTGGAGACTACAGGAACAAACTACCTAAGGAAGTGAGGAATTCCCTACCCCTTGATGTCTTGAAATCCTGAATGCCTGTCTGGAAGTTATGCTTTAGCCAAACACAGGTTATGGAGCTAAATACACACAGAATGGGGTGAAATTCAGTGGCCTGTGAGATACGGGGTCCAGTTTTGGTCACCGCTGTATAGAAAAGACGTCGAGAAACTGGAAAGGATCCAGAGGCGAGCGACAAAGATGATCAAAGCACTGGAATGCAAACCATACAAGCAACGGCTGGAGGAACTGGTTTGGGAAAGGGGAGAGTAAGGCGGGACATGACTGCAGTCTTCAAATACTTGAAAGGCTGCCAAAATCAGAGGGAGAAAAATTGTTCTCTCTTGCCACAGAGGGCAGGACAAGAGGCAACGGGTTCAAACTCCAGCAGAGCAGATTTAGATTGAATCTCAGGAAACGCTTCCTCACTGTAAGAACAATAGAATAGATTACCTGGGGAGGTTGTGGAAGCTCCTTCACTGGAGGTTGCCAAAGGAGGCTGGATGGCCATCTATCTGGGATGGCTTAGATCCAACAAACCCTGGATCATGGCACAGGGTTAGACTAGATGTCCCTTGCGGCCCCATCTAACTCTGGGGTTCTGTGATACAAGAGGTCAGCCTAGGTGATCTAATGGCTCCTTCTGGCCTTAAGCACTGTGAATTTATGAGCTGGTGAACGTGGTTTGAATTTAAAAAGAAAAGATTGAGGAAAAATGTGTAAAATTTTGGGAGGAAAGATGGTGATGGGTTTGTCCTTTTTTTAAAAAAAAAAAAACTCGTGAGGGAAAGGCCTTGCATCCGGCAGCAACCCTCCCGAATTGTGGAAGGTGCTAGTTGTAGGCCACACAAATGTATTAGTGTCCCTTTGACATTCCCAGGGAAACTGAAATATGGAAGCTACTCCATCGTCTGGTCTTGGAAGCTGTCCCCCACTTGCAGTATGGGAAACCCTGGTCCAGGTGCCCCTGTTGTGGAGATTTCGGAGAACACCCCTGCGTTCAGACTTCAGGGGTTTGCTCCTCACCAAAGCTACAGGGCTTTCTGTGCTAGGATAGGCCACCCCCTGTTCTGAGAATGCCACATGCAGAGAAGCGGCCCGCCATAAATCCAGACAGCCTCCACACCCAGAAGCCATTTTGCCCCCCTCTTCTCCTTGATTGTGCAGGTCTGAAGAAGCAGAGAAGAGGGTGTGATATGGAAATGTGCATGCCTCCCCCAGCTGGGGACTCTGCGTGGCCACCAAGAAAAGCCCCCCGTGGGCCAGATCCTCCTCGGGTGTAAATCAGTACAGCGTAGTGCCACGGAAGCCAACGGAGCTACGGCTGTTTGTGGGTCTGGCCCACTGCATCTGCAGAACAGGTTAGTCCAGCAGGGACAGAGCAGGGAGGAGCTTTTAGTAGTTTCCTACCATTGGAGGGCGTCGTGGGGAGTTCCCTGCTAACATCCAGACTTCTATGAGTCAGGCTCCGAGGCCCTGTCCCCAACACCGACCGACTGGCACGCGTCAGCAGACTGAGCGTGCTCCACACAGTCCCTTTGACATTCCTTAGATACGAATATCTGGCAACGTCCTCCAGGACATGTGGGAGACCAGGGAGTGGTGATACTGCGGCAGAGCAACTCCCCCGTTCTGCCCCGGACCAGGACGCAAACAAGGACCCCCTGCTGCTGTGATTCACCAACTGCCATGACCGTTGGGGCGAACGACACCTCCAGCTCATTCTCTCGCCCTCTCTTTTCTCGTTTTCACCCAGCCGCTTTTCCCGTTCTTAGGGAAGCAGCCTGGTCTAACGGCGTAAACCCAGTGCCAGGAATGCCTGAATTCTATTCTCAGTGCTGCAACCCTTTCCTTGCGTGGTCCTGGGCAAGTCCTGAACCTCTCTTCCCCTGTCTGTGGAACAGGAGGCTAGCAGTGCTGGGCCTGTCACGAGGCCGTGAGGGTTACTGATTCTTTGCAGTGCACTTTGAAAACAGGAAGTCCTAAGGATTAAGGATTATTTTGGCCAACGGAGTTCTGAGTTCTCCGCACTATTTTAAAGGTACTCGGCAGGGCCCAGGCTTAAGGGAGAGAATTAATTTGCAGAATGATGTCGGAAAAAGATTTAAACCCAGAAAATCTTAACAAACAAACAAACAAACAAAGAAGTGAGAGTAAATATAAAGCTGCTTACGCTGATCAACTGGTCACGAGTGTGATTTTGTTGTTGTCGGCATTGTTTGTTTGTTGGCTTTCTGTTCTAAAAATGGAGCGTTTACCTCAAAAATTTGTTTCTGCTTGGAAACAGGTCACTTCAAGAGACTTTTCACCTGGAAGCACCATTTGGGGAGGGCAGAGAGAGGGAACCTTCATATTAAAAGGGGGGGGGGGGACATTCTATGGTCAGTACATTTCCCTTTTGATGAAAATACGCGTGGTCAGGTCCTGAAAGAGGCTCCTTCCTAAATCACTCCATTGAGTCCAGCAGGGTTTGCAGCTGCCCAGCTGTTTCAGGATTCAGCTTGTCAGCAGATTTTTCGGTCTGCTCTCAAATTCCTCTGCTGGGTTCCTTCTCTCTGCGCACTGCAAGCCGGCTGCATGCCTGTGGGCCTGGGGTATGGACCTAAGGTCCCATGCCCTGCACCGCGGCTTCAGCTGCAAGATTGCAGAGCGGAGGCAGAGATGGGCTAAAATGATACACTCCGATCAGGATAGCCACTGGGCCAGCATCTCCACTGCTGTAAACCAGGGTCAACAACAAGGTCACCCAAATTTCAAAGAGCTACTCGCTCCAGTGCAATCAAATTGCTGTCCAGCCCAGCACCCCCTAGGGGGCTGAGTCCCAGATCTAGATTAGGCCACTGTCTATAAGATCCTCTTCTACCTCTAGACTCCAGCGTTCTGCTGGTTGAATACCTTCAAGTATCCAGAGACCTGGACTCTGAAATTCTGCTCCTCCCCTGCAGAATTTTGCTATGGGGGGCGGGGGAGACTATTGTTAAAGATGGAACAGCTTCCAGAAAATGGCAAGCGAGGAGAACCTGAGGCGAGGCCAGACCCATGTGGCTGACCAGCCATCTCTCCCCTGATCTGAAACCCCTCTGCAAAGACATCGTTTCTCTCCTGGGCTGAGCTAAGCCAGCAACCCGCCAGTGCACACCCTGCATCCTGCACAGGAACGGTCGTGTCCACGCCAACGCACAAACGCTGGGTTGTTTTAAATGTCGGTGCTGGCCTTTTGGAAATCCTGGTCCAACAAGGTGAGGCAGAGGTGGTGGGAATCAAAGGGAGATCTAGGTGCTAGCCCAACATGCTCTTAAAGGGCCCCCAAACACTGCACTGGCTAACAAACCAGTGTCCGTGACAGCTGGGTTATTTAAAGCAACAGGCCAGTCCCTTTCTAGTTTCTGAACTGGACACATGTTTTCTCAGATGGCTCACACTCCCCGCTGGCTTTGATTAAAACTTCCACCTTGAACTCAACGTAAAGACATTTCCTCGGACGACAGTGTTACTATGCTCCTCAAAGAGACACCCGCATTCGAAAGGAGGGTGGGATCGTTTTTGTTGTCGTTGTTGGTTTGTTTGCTTTTGAAATGATCCTAGTTACAAAGAAGAAAGATCGCTATGATTTCAATCGGAAAGCCGTTGTTACTTGGTAAAGGCAAAGCTTCTGTACCTTTGTTATAATTAATTGTATACCTGTGTATGTAAATATAAGGCATTCCTATTTTGCAGTCCAGAACAAAAAAAAAACCTATTTGTAATATAGAATAAAGTTTATTAAAAAAATAATAAATAAAAAAGAACAATGTTGTGATTCCCTGACGTCTCTGACTATGTGGAGGGGGGGCTGGATTCTACACGGGGCGGGGGTGGGAGGAGAGAAGACCTCCAGCCTGCACCCCAAACGCAGAGGATGGGCTACTGCTGAAAGCCACACCTGGGCAGAGTGTTTCTCAGATTAAAATCTTGACACTACTTGACATGTTAAAAAAAAAAGCAGCTGGGCCAGCCCATTGCTACCGTAACAGACGTAGGCCTTGGGGGGGTGAAGTAAGAGCCAACCTTGACCTTTGCCCAAAACTCAGCGGCTCAAAGAAAAAGAAATGGGGCATAACATTTTTCCACCCCACATCACCTGCTGCTTTGAATTGCCTAGTTGCCATCAGGGAAAGGACCGCATGAACTTTATCACCTCCAGAGCCAAAGCATCACCACAAACGCACCCCCCACCCCCATATCACAATACAAAATGACCTACCAGTGCCCTGTCATCACCCTGACCTGGCGGGATGGGAAGATACACGTAGCACTGACTCCCCAGCACTCTTATCCCGCATCGCGGCAATGAGCAAGGCCTGGAGATGTGGCCAGATTATTAATAGCATGAGGCAGGCTGTTCCGCCGCCTTCGGGACTGGCTGGGAGCAGCTCAGGAGAACTTGTTCCCATGAGATTTTTGAGCCCAGTTTAAAATCAGGCTGGTCCGTGCCTGCAGGAAGAGAGGGAGAGGCAGTTAACAGCAGCAGCCAGTTGCAAAATGGCCACTTTCGGGCGCAGCTGTTTCTCGGTGCTGAATGGAAGGGGCCAGCCCCCGGAAAGGCAGCCAGAAAGAAAATTCCTATGAGAGAGCAGCCCTGCAACAGGGTGTGTTCGGAGGAAGCAGGATGTCACCAAGGGATTGCGCCGTACACCACTGGCTCACACTAGTGCCATCTGAGCGAGTTTTAAGGTCACTGACGCATGTGCAGTCTAGCTCAGCATGTCTAGGCCGAGGTGAGGGGTGACAGGATGAGCGCTGCTAAGGCTGATGTCTGTGGCCAGCCCTGGAGGTTGGGGGACGTGAACCCAGCGGCCTGCTCTTGCTGCACACACATGCGAGCAGTTTAGCTGCTAGAGAAGATGACCTGTAAGGGCATCCAGGCCTCACCCCACCCCCTACCCCCAGCCAGTACAGGCTTGGGCCTTGTGTTTTTCCTGGGGCTTTTCCCAGGTTGTTTGACTAGCCCTAAGCAACGCGCCTCCCAGCCCTACCCAGGGGAAACTGGTCAGTCAGCTAATAGGCCCACTGTCAGGAAGGGGATTCTCCCCGCCCACACTGTTCAGCGTCCTTTTTCAGCCTCTAACTCCTTGCTGCAGCTTCTGGGGGTGCTTCCACGGCCAGGTTCAGCCCTGCTAACACCATTGCCTGCTAGTCCAGTGGAAGGCCTACCAGCATGGTGGACAGCCACGTCCTAGCCCAATGGCTCACCGTATTGTACCCAACGGCTTAATTTAGTCCCACAGGGTGGGCTGGCTCCTCAGCTAGTGTAGCTCCATTGACTACAGTAGCCCTGTACTGATTTACACCCACTGAATTCCTGGCTCTACGTCCTTCCATACCCCCAGCCCATCAAGGTTGCAGGAAGAGCCAGTCTGGCCTCATCACCAGCCAAGGATGGTTGGGAGCCCTCCGGACTCCCTGCCCCTGGGCTGTGCACACTGAGCCAATGGCGGGACCAGCTCCTGAAGCCCTTTACACCCTTCACAGCTCAAGTCAAACCGGCAGCGTGCGCACCAGGAACTCGCCCGCTGGAGTGTGCCGAGCCTGGCTGACAGTGGGAGGCCAGCGCAGTGCCGGCCTGGGCCTCTCTTATGCTATCAAAGGCCTCTGGTGAATGAGATCCAGAAGAGGTAGCTGTGAGTTACGGGGCTGGAATGCCATCAAGGGGTTCTGGCGAGGCCATAAACCATAGCTCAGCCCCACCCCCGTCCACCGCTCCCCTGAGATAGAATTATAGCCCCATAACTCAAGAGGGGGCCTGCTTTGTGTTTGAGAGACCGGACACCAGGAGCCAAGCGGAGTGGGGAGAGGGGCTATAAATCGTCTGCTCTCGTTTGCTCCCGCCATCCTGCCCCCACCCCCGCTGCCCCCGCCGTGGTTACATAGGAGGTGCTGCGCCTCCAAATTCCTTTCCCTTAGCCCCCTTCTCCCCTCCCAGCCCTCCCACAACCGTCTCCTCTCCTGTCTTTGTGCCACCTGTTGCAAAGAGTGTACAGTCGCCTAGCCAAAGCATGCTTAAGGCTATAGGACGAGCGACTTTCCCAAGGTCTCCCAGCAGGTCCGGGGCAGAGCTGACACTGGATGCCGAATCTCTTGCTGAGTAGCCCAGCATCCGATACAGTAGGCCAGGCTGCCTCTTCAAATGCCCATGCTAACTGAAGTGCTGTATATGGGGGTGGGAGCAGGGATGGCATGGTGCCCTCTCTGCTCCCTCCACTGCCGCCAAGCATTCACAACCAGCTGGCCACTGAGCCCTGACAGAGCACTGGCCCTGGGCAAGGCACATGCCCATAAGCCCCTTTTAAAAGCCTTGGTTGGATACTACCGAGTTTATAAACGGTTGGAAATTGCTGCACTGGGCACAGTACCAAGCCGGAGGGGGCGAGTCTCTTCACATGTGCGCTGGCAGAAATCAGGTGCAGTTCCACTAAAGTGACTGGTGCCACATCTGTGTGGACTCAGGCTCAGGCTGGGATGTTTTTTACCTCCCGAGGGGCATGAGGGGCAGGCGGGCATTTCTCTTAAGGCCCAAATCACCCGCTCTTCACTCTGTCCTTTGATTCACTTCTGGAAGAGACTTAAGCTAAATCAAAGAGGGAGGCATGTTAATTCTGAACACGAGCGTCCACATAGCGAGTGAACGGTGTTTAATTACTCCACTTTAACTCCTCATGTTTAGCTTTCCTGCTTGTCCCTGTGTAACAAGCTCGCAGGCAAAGGGCCCAGGCCCTGCAACAGGCAGCTGGTCTGACAACGGAGGGAAGAATTTGGCCCTAAAGTTCTAGTATCAATGATCTGTGCCACTCTGGGGCCAGCGAAGTCAGCGGCCTGCTCCCTGGAGCAAAGTGACGCGGATGCGCACGTGTTTGCAGGCTTAGGCATTGCAGGATGAACCAAGCCCTTCTGTAACACAGATGCCGTGGGGCTCTTAAACCGGCGGCTTTTGCTGGTCGTTTTGCGCCATTGAAAAAAAGACAGCGGCGGTGCCCAGCACTTCCCGTGATCAGAGCTGTCGGTTACTTAGAACTGGCCCGCCCTTTGCCTGGGCAGGCTGAAATTTTTCCATGCAGGGCCTGTGCCCTATGCTCAGTGTTTTCAGTGAACATGGTCAGTCATTTTGGAGCATGCGGCTAGCGGGGAGAGCTGGTGTTAAAAAGTTCTTACAGCCGTTGCAAAACGCTCCCCTCTCTGGGTATGTCTGCACTAGGCCGGGAACCCAGCCCGGGTCAGCAGCCAGGTACTCGCTCTGCTTGTGCTTAGAACAGCAGGGTGCACTGTGGCTGTCAGCCCCATCTGGCTACCAGAGCACAAGTCCACCTGAACCCTCTGGGTGGGACTCTGGGCTCAAGGACGTGCCTAATGACAAACAAGCGGGGAGGACGCCATTGTGCTTAATCTGAAATGGGGAGGGGGCATCACGTTGCCAAGACCAACCGTGGAATATTTCGGGCCTGGCAGTACATTTTTCACAGGGTTAAAAGCAAATTGCAGTGGGGGTGGTTGTCCCAGTTTCATTCTACTGAGCTCGACTGAGGATTTCACGGCAGCCTACAGAGTTTAGTTGCCCGATTCCCGTTCAGTGGAATGGCCACTAGGCAGTCAGCTCCCCTTGGCAGTTTTAAAAATCTCTTGCTCTCTCCCAAGCAAAGATTAGTGCCAAGAATTTCTCAACCCTGTCTGGGGGAGGAGGCGGGGGGGGGGGGCTTGGGGGCAGGGTGATGACGCGAGATTGTTGCGTTGCCTTCTTACATCTGCTGCCAGGGTCCTGTGTGATCCTGCCCAAGTCATACACTCTCTCCCTGCCTCCGGTGCCATCTGTGAAATAATCCCCCAGCCACACGCCGTTGTGAGGACAAATCCAGATTGGAGGAGGAGCTCAGGTAGGACTTGTCAAACAATCTGAGCCAGCAAAGCACGTATGTTAAGTGTAGGCTTAACTTTAAGCAGGTGAGCAGTGCCCCTGGTTTCACAAGTATGACCCAAGGCCATAAAGTTACGTATGAGCTTCATTGCTTTGCTGGAGCAGGCCTGCAGTGCTCTGCACCAGGCAGGGTGAAGCTCTTACGGTAGTGTGGGCTACACAGAGCCCTAGATGAATGACCTGCGGCAGTTCCCCCGCTGGTCTAACTCGTGAGAGTTCCACCGGCTTCACCATCTGAAGCTCCGGTCCATAGATTTTTAAAGGCAGATTATGCTCATCCAGTCCAACCTCCTGTATAACACAGGCCAGCAAATTTCACTCCAAGATGCCTGTGGCAAGCCTACCACTTCTGGCTGAGCGAGAGGATAGTTGTGGAGAAAGCTATCCAGGCTTGTTTTAAAGACGTCTAGTGAACGTGAAACCATCATGCCCTTCAGGAACAATGGCTGCTTACCCTCACTGTTAAACAACCCGTCTTAGTTCTAGCCTGGCATCATCCTCCACCCGTTGGATCTTGTTTTTGCCTTTCATAAAAAAAAGTCCCTCCTGCCTTTTCATTGTCTCCAGGACTTTGAACGGTGCTGGTCTCCATTCTGGGAGCCACTATTTCATTGATGCTTCCCAGCAGAAAGTCCAGACACGTGATGTCGAGGCGGATACAGGGCAATGACGCCTTCATTTGAGTGCATGAAAAAAAGCCAGGAGACTTTCAGATCTTTATTGCAAGTGCTAGGGTTTCACTTGGTTGGCTTTCCATGTGTTTGAGCAAGAGCCTGCTCTCAGGTTTGCAGACTCAAGAGGTGGAGACGGTCATCTGACCGCGCATTACAAATATTTCCTTTTCCTAAGAGCCTTTGTCCAGAAATGGCTAAACACCATTATACCAGGTAGGGCGCACGTTCAAACACCCTCTGCACATCACATGCTAAAATCTTTGGAAAGGAAAGAGAAAGAAAATTGCAAGGTCAGCAAACAAGGGAGCCGTGAATTAGAGCCGACAAAGCTGATAGGCAAAACATTTGGAAAAATGAGATTAAAGTCACTCAGATATTAAATATTTACATATGTCTGGGCTAACCCCAGCAGAAATGCATGATACAGATAGGATTGGTCCCTGTGATCAGCTTCATGGTCTTTCAGAGGCATATAAACTCCTTTAATTAGCAAGATTACGCCATGTAACTGCCGATAATTTTGCCTCCTTGGAAAGTCAGCTGGAAAGGAGGGGTGAGAGCCATTGCGGTGGCTCTTGTCTGGGGAGGTCACCTCGGAGGCTTGCTTAGGGTTTTTTGTTGTTTCTTTGGAAAAATGTTCCTATTTCTTCCTTTGGACTGAATTTCAATTAGCAGAAGGACAATGCTATCAGGAGACACTGAATAGCTGTGGAGATAAATCTGACTAGGAGATGCCGATGGAATATCTGAAGAAATAGTCTGAGAGTAGCAGTCCTGTAAAGCTTAGATTACTTTGGCCAAAAATCCCAGTTTGCATGTCAGAGAGAGGGAATAAAGGGGAGAGGAGGGAAGTTTGACTTTCCTTTGACTCCAAAGAAAGAGGCGAAAAGAAAGGAAGTGGCCCTTTAAGGATGTCCAGACTGCCAGATCTGCAGGGGAAAGACTCTCGTGTGATCTCGAAGGAGCTAAGCCAATCTCCAAGACAGAGCATGGTGAACCCCGGCTTTTATATATTTGGGAGGGCACCAAGGAAAACTCTGAGCGCTATAGGTGTTGACTACAAATACCTACCCCCGTCAAGCCGATTCTGGGCCAGTACGTGGCCTGGTTTCCCAGCAGGGTGCTAAGAGACGCTGTGCCGCTGAGGTTTTCATGGGCTCACTTGCGGCTCTTCAGGAGCCAGCTGTTTCAAATGGCTATGGCATTCTTCACTCCCAACCCCGTGTTGTTGCTGGTGCTTGTCTGGTCCAGCACAGAAGTGTCTGCATGTAAATGAGGGTTGAGCTATGTAGCTATCAGGGAAAGTTTCAGATGTGCCAAGGTTATTTAGGATTGGATGGTGCTGGGCTGTCTGCTCCCAAATCCCTTCGCTATGTATGACAATCCTCTCTTGTCTTCAAAGCCTTCTGGCTGAAAGGTCTGGCATTGCCTTCATACTTCTGAATGAGAACAATGAGAGGACAGGTAGGTCACTGCATGGCCACTGTTAGTTCTAGGGGGAGAATGCCCAGGAGACATCACTGGAGCCTAAATAGAAGCTAAACCAGAGGTGGGCAAACTATGGCCCGCAGGCCACATCCGGCCTGTGGGACTGTCCTGCCTAGCCCTGAGCTCCTGGCTGGGGAGGCTAGCCCCTGGCCCCTCCCCTGCTGTCCCCTGTCTCCTGCAACCTCAGCTCGCCGTGCCACCAGCGCTCTGGAGGGCGGGGCTGTGAGCTCCTTCCGGACAGCGCGGCAGCATGGCTGGCTCTGGCTGGGTGGCACGGATGCCAGTCCTACTGCTCTGAGTGGCATGGTAAGGGGAAGGGGAGCAGGGGAGTTGGATAAGGGGCAGGGAGTTCCTGAGGAACAGGGGATGTTTGGAATGGGATGGAGGTTCTGGGGGACAGGGAGCAGGGGTGGTTGGATAGTGGGTGGGGTCCCAGTTGGACAGCTGGGGTGGGGGGTCCCAGGAGGGGGAAGTCAGGGGACAAGGAATGGGTGGGGGGAAGTTGGATGGGTTGGGGATTCTGGGGGGGCAGTCAGGGGGCAGGAAGTGTATAGAAGGTGGGGGCCAGGCTGTTTGGGGAGGCACAGCCTTCCCTACCTGACCCTCCATACAGTTTCAGAACCCCTGAGCTAAACTCTACTCTAGTGTCTATGATTGCAATGGGCCCAAACCAAAACTGCAGCTCCAAACACCCGTAAATATGAGGGATTTGGAATCCAGGGCTGCACCGAGCCCTGCTGAGGACTAGCCTCTTTGAAGAGTTTATATGGCCCTGGCACACACATGCTAATAACATGCCTTGCCCATCTCTGCACATTTCAGCCCAGGATTTGCCCTCCTGCTGAGTCCTGTGGATCCCTGGTGTGATTGTTTCTGGTACCTTTCCTGGACGCCTGGCAAGAAGTCAGCCACGTAGGACTGGAAGGGACTGCCGGGTCACTGAGCCCAGGCCCGTGCTATCACTGGTAGCCACATCGCACAAGCCCATTCAGAGACTTATCAAGCTCCATTTTAAAGCCAGTTAGGTTGTTTGCCCCGAGCTACTTCACTGGGGAGGCTGGCCTCAGCTCTGGAAAGGCTACTTCCCACTTCACTGATTAATTGCATAGTAACCCCTATGGCATCAGTGTGAGGAGCAGGCTGGGGCAGACCCCTACAGAAGTAGCCAGTGCAGTACCTCTTCCAGCTAGGGAGAGAGAGCTCCTTCCAACTGACCCCAAAAGGTTCCAAGCCAGCGGCTCTGAGCACCACGCCAGGGCTAGTTCACCAGAGGGGTGCCTGGGCCACTGAAAGCCTAGTGAGAAACAAAATGCAGTCATGGACTCATGAGTTCTTCTCGCCTGGACAATAATGTGAAGTCCAGGTCCTTCACCCTGCCCTTCATACCATCCGAGCAGCATCATGGCCTGACAATACTAGAACCAACTCAGCAAGTAGCTGATACCAAGATGGCTGCCAGATACCAAGATGGCTGCCAGTGACCTACATCATGGCCATACATCAGACAGCATAGGCACAGTACGGTCTAACTTCCCTAGAGGAGGGGATGCGCTGATCAGAAAAACCAGACAGGAACATAACTCCTCCTTCCCCTTCAAACCACTGACCTTCTCGTTCACCTGGCGAGTTTAATGGGCTGAGATCTCCAGCAGCAGAACCTAATAAACATCATGGCATGAGATACTGCTGGGCTGTGACTGCTATTTGAACTTTGGGCTTGAGAATCTATGGAGCACTTTAAGAGATAAGACACACCAGGCTCAGATTCCTTCGGCCGCTTTATCTGCTCACATCTGTTTATCTTTAATACAATCTGGTCTCGGCAGTGCGGTCGCTGGTTAATTGCATGGTAGCCCCTGCGGCTCTGGCATGAGGCACAGAACGGGAAGGCCCCTGTTAACCTATTCCAGAGTCTTAAAGGAGCCATGAATCTTCCAGTTTCGAAAATTAAAGCCAATTAAAAGCCCCGCTAGCTCAGGCTGTAAAATATCAAGCACATCGTCCAGAGAGCACCAGCAACAGCCCAGGATTCCAGAGGAAAGCATGGCACCGTCAGATGGAGACCTGGGTCCAGATCAAGTGTTCCCACTGCGGTAATTATCTCCACTGGACTCAATGGAATTAGCGGGCCTCCAACGAACGATGGCGTTGTTGGCTGATGGCGTCTACACATCAGGTGGCTCCAAGACTGGTTCAAGTCACGTGAGAGCTGCCGTGCACCCAGATCTGCGTTCATACAACACAAAGGTGCTTAGGAAATGATACAGTATTAAAATGTGTGTTACAGTAGTGCTGGACTACAGTGACCATATTTTCCCAAAGAGAAAATGGGACACTGCATGGTGCCAGCCCAAGGACTGCCCCCCCTCCCCCACTCATGCACGGGGCTGGCCTGAGCCCCCCCCTCTGCTGCCCGCCTGCTTGGGGCCAGCCCAAGGTTCCCGTCTACCCTCTGCATGTGAGGCCAGCTCAGGATTTCCCCCTCCTCCAGTTTAGCGACATCCCTTTGCAGTCACTTTAAACTTGACCAATTTGAGTAGTTTTTGTATTATCTGCAAAGTTTGCCACCTTGCTGTTCACCCCCTTTATGATGACACGTGACTGTGCTGACTAGTGTGTGTTAGGTTCTGGAGGTGGATTAGGACGATCACACCTTCATGAAGTAGATTCAGTCAACTGCACGAGCAGAAGGGCTCTGCCTTTAAAGCCCATGATGGCACGGTTAACCAATGGAACGCAAGCCAGACGCACGGCATCACATGAGGCGATCCTCGTTGACTAAACATAAACTGAAGGCAGGGCACTGTTATCTAACAATTGCTGGGCACTGAGTCATCCTTTGTCGGTGGCACGTACAACACAAGAAAGGGTCACAGTCTAAAGCAACACTGACAACTATCGGGCTGGCTAAACATTTTTCATTGAACCACTTTTTGGATGGGAAATTTAGATCTTCAACCCATCAGAAATCGTTCTGAGTCAAATGGCTGCTTGCCTTGGACAATCTCAGCTTTTTGACAACAAATGCCTGGCCCAAAATGGAAATATTTCCATTCTGAAATGGTTGTCTCATGCACAGCGATGCAGCTGACTTATCGTCTGAGTGTTTCATGAGCCCGATTTTCTCCCCAGCCGGGGTCTTCAGCCAGACTTCACCTCCCGTGATGCAACACAGCCTTGAGACTGCCATGGTGTACTGCCTCCCATCACCAGCAAATGGCGATGTGGTCCATCCAGGGAGCCTGGCCTATCAATAAGAATGAGCGTGAGATGCTCACCCCAAAACCATGAGGCACCATGGTGGCATTTCAGACGTGAAATATTTCAGGTTTCAATGTTTTCACGAAAACCTTGAAAAGTTCCATGGAAACCCCGCTCACTCCATTTTCTGACCCCGCTCACTCCATTTTCTGACAAACGCTAGATGAATGCACAGACGCTGTCTACAGAGGAGTCCTCTGAGGGGGTTGTTCTTGCTGTCACACCACACCCTTTGGCCCACTCCGTGGGGCACGGTGCAACGCACCCTCTCTGCTCTGTGGCAATGGAAACCACACCATTCCCCAGCTCCGGCCTGAACAACTTTGTGCAGTTTGCCAAGCTGCCATAAGCCAGCTCACTGCCCTGGTTGAGACCATCTCCCCTCTGCCTCCCTTCCTTTCCAACCAGAGGGACGTGATCTTAGCATCCGCATCCGCAGTCACTAAAATGGCTAATTGCGAGGGAACCATCTCAGGCCATTACCCCGGCAACAGGCCATGAGACCCTTCGCCAAAGGGGCAGCAGCAGGGACGGATGGCGGCAGGTTTTGGCCCTTGGGCTGAACTCGTTCCTAGCTGGCAGCGAATGGAGGGACGGGAGAAGGGGGATAGCCTATGTGACCTGCATTCTCGGCCTGGCTTTGCCACAGAAGCACCATGAAATCCTAATGGTCCTCATTTCATTTCACAGAGAGGTGGTGCTGCCTAGTGGAGTGAGCTCAGAGCCAGGGACTCCTAATCAACTCGGACACAGTCTTGCTGTGCCAGGACTATTATTTATATCACTGCATTGCTTATTGGCCCCAGCTGAGCTCAGGAGCCCATTGTGCTAGGCGCTTACACACCCCTAGTGAGGGACAGTCCCTCCCCCAAAGGCTCACAACCTAAATCGACAAAGGACGAGATGAGAAGCAGAGTCACCGAGAGGGCAAGTGACCTGCTCAAAGTCACAGCACAGGTCAGGGTGTCAGCAAATCCCTTAACGGCTCCATGCCTCAGTTTCTCCATTTGTAAACGGGGCCTATAATACATCCCTGCCTGTGAGAGGCTAAATTCATAAACATTAATGCCAGAAGGGACCACCAAGATCACCTAGTTTCAACCTTTGGCGTACCACAGGCCAGAAAATCTTGCCCAGTGACTCCTAGTCCAACCATTTATGGCTGCGTTAAGTATCGTTTAGAAAGGCATGTCATCTTAATATAAAGATTAGTAGTGACGAGCAATCCACCGCTTCCTTTGGCGAGTGGCTCCGATGGTTAATGATCCTCCCTGTTACAAATGTGCACCATATTTCTGCTTTGCATTCTTCCAGGTTCTAATTCATCCATGGGATCTTGTTTTGCTTTTAAAAGCCTGCTAGGTTCACTCGGTCACAGTTATCAATGCGTTCACATCCTTGGATGGAAGATGCTATAGAGGATCAGCATCACTGAATGAACTCAGTTTATAAAGCAAAAGATGGTCTTATTTATGTAGCTCACCAGTGACGCAAACACCAGGCAGGAGCTTAAAAATTACTGCCCAGTCCTCTCTTAGATCACTCCCAGCAAGGTATAGTCTGCACTCACAGCTTAGCTGTCCACAAATCCCTCCCACAAGGCCAACCAGAGTCAGTCAAAGAAGCAACACAGCCAGGAGACCCAGTAGGTGCAAAGATGTTGCAGAAGAAGGAGCTGAAACACCACGATTGAACGGGGCCTGCTTGCGGAAGCATGGTCCACTAATACTGTTCTCTGCTGGGGCACTCTACCTTGTGCTCCAGAACCTCAGCTTCCATTCCAAACAAAACCTGCAAATCATGAACCAGGTATAAAAATATGCAGCCTGAACTTTTGTCTCTGAGAGATGTGAACGGCCCCCATGCACCTCAGTGGGATATTAACGCATCTCATTTCGGTGTCACCAGAAAGCGGAGCTTGATTTAGAAAGGGCACCTGTGATCATGTCCCTATCTCCCTATGCCTTTTCCACCTTGGATTCTCCCCTAGTATGTACACCAGTGCTAAGTAACAATGCGTACAGGGCAATCAGAGTTGCATTGCAATATGACACCATTTCCACAGTCCTTTGCTTTATTGCTCAGCCCTTGTGCTGATGAAAAGCTACTCCTCTCTCTTCTTGGTCCATAGGCCAATGTACAGAGTAATCCAGGTACTGAATACCTTGCAGCATAAACACAGCCCAGATGAAGTCAAGTCAGTATAGAGATAAGATTTAGTAGTGGAGGCCAGCTGGAGGGTGCAGAAAGAGACGTTCCGTGTCCCAGGCACTTATCTGATTGATGTTCAGAGCCGGAGGGAGTCAAAGGGAGGAGGTCATAATTCCTAGCTCGCTAATCCCAGAATCATTTAATTTCCATGAGAGAAGGGATCTTCCTTCATGTACCTAGGGGTCAGGCTGAAAAATGTTACTGACAAATCAGTCACCCATGAATGAACTTCATAAGCTGGTTTCCATGCAATGCCATTGACCACATCAGCAACTAGCCCTTGTAGTTCTGCTTCCATGAGGTGCTCTCACAGATTGGGAGCTGGTTAAAAGATAGGAAACAAAGAGTAGGTATAAATGGTCAGTTTTCAGATCGGAGAGAGGCAAATAGCAGTGTCCCTCGGGGGTCTGTTCTGGGGCCAGTCCCATTCAACATATTCATAAATGATCTGGAAGAAGGGGTAAAGTGAGGTAGCAAAATTTGCAGATGATACCAAATTACTGAAGATAGTTAAGACCCAGGCAGACTGCAAACAGCTACAAAAGGATCTCTCAAAACTGGATGACTGGACAACAAAACGGCAGATGAAATTTAATGTTGATAAATGCAAAGTAATGCACACTGGAAAACATAATCCCAACTACATATGTAAAATGATAGGGTCTAAATTAGCTGTGACCACTCAAGAGAGAGATCTTGGAGTCATTGTGGATAGTTTTCTGAAACCATCCACACTATATGCAGCAGCAGTCAAAAAGGTGGACAGAATGCTGGGAATAATTAAGAAAGGGATAACAGGACAGAAAATGTCATATTGCCTCTATATAAATCCATGGTACACTCACAATCTGAATACTGTGTGCAGATGTGGTCACTGCATCTTAAAAAAGATATTTTGGAATTGGAAAAGGTTCAGAAAAGGGCAACAAAAATGATTAGAGGTATGGAACGGCTTCTGTATGAGGAGAGACTTTTCATTTTGGAAAAGAGTCGGCAAAGGGGAGATATGATTGAGGTCTATAAAATCATGACTGGTATTGAGAAGTAGATAAGGAAATTGTTTACTCCTTCTCATAACACAAGAACTAGGGGCCACCAAATGAAATCAATAGACAGCAGGTTTAAAACAAATAAAAGGAAGTATTTCTTCACACAACGGACGGTCAACCCATGGAACTCCTTGCCAGAGGATGTTGTAATGGCCAAGACCATAATAGGGTTCAAAAAAGAACTAGATACATTCATGGAGGATAGATCCATCAATGGCTATCAGTCAGGATGGACAGGAATGGTGTCCCTAGCCTCTGTTTGCCAGAAGCTGGGAATGAGGATAGGAGGTGGATAACTTGATGATTACTTGCTCTATTCATTCTCTCTGGGCACCTAGTGCTGGCCACCGTCGGTAGACAGGGTACTGGGATAGATGAACCCTTGGTCTGACACAGTAGGGCCATTCCTATGTTCTTAAGCTCTTATGTACTTCAGCTTCCCTTCCTTGCTTGAAAACCCCAGAATGGCCTCTCTTACATCCTAAAGATGCTCTCCAGTCATGTGCCAGGAATCGGGTCACACGGCTCTGAAATGCAGCAAGCTCTGGGGTGGAATGTGACTGCACAACAGCTTAGGAGAAGAAGTGAAGAACTCATTCAAAACAGCAGGGAGGATTCTGGGAGGCAGAATCTAAATTACCCAGAGGTGGACTTTGACTAGGACTCTCCTGCACCTGTGAGAAGTGGGTTGGGGTCTTCAACAGCTACTGATGAGCACCCAGGTTTAAAATTAAGGGTGCACCTCCAGCTGCACAGCCTCCCCTAGCACTCCGCTGGGGCATTGCTCCAGAATCAAGAACACAATTCCTTACATCAGCCCACATTTTCTTCTGTGGCCTCCGATCCAAGCACTGGCCAACCCTAAACCTCCTTAGTTTAAGAGACTGGCAGTGAAACCCACCATCAGAGCATAGTGGAGGGTGTTTTACAGGTCCCTTTCCCACCTGCTGAGCTGTTGCAGACCGCCCTGCTAGCCAGGACTGGCTTCTTAGTGAAAGCTGTAGCAGCCTGTGCTTTTAGCTCTGGAGGTCTCTGGTTTAATCCCAGTGTGTCAGTCGAGAGGGAGATGGTCACATAAGCACATGACCCTAAAACCACATCCTGCAAAGGAACTGCACAGTTACTGGGAAAGTCAGAATGGTTCCGGGGGGAAGGGGGCAGAGGATGCACCTTCAAAATGTCTCATTTTGCTTTGATCAATCTCCAGCAGAACACAAAGAGGGGACAGCATTTGAATTCAGCACTTGAACCCCAGTCACTGCCTAGAATCCCAAAGGAACAACCCCGTTAGCTCTGCTAATAGGCTGGACTATTACATACGAGCAGCTCCATTATATTCCTCTTGCACACAGAGAAAACCAACAAGCTGATGTGCTCCATGCTTTGGGGAAATTAACGTCCAAATATGTGTTTCCTTCCACGTGAAAAGTATAGCTCTTTCTCTTCCCAAGTGGAGAACCCACTCAAGTTACTCATTTAGGAAGAGCTATGCTCTGGTTCCCGCAACAGCTTGCCAGATGCTCGGCTACGAATTTCTACAGAGCTGACCACCTGTGCTGGATGAAACCTTCTTCAGAGATCTCTCCGGTTTCTGCAGCCGAGAGCAGTGACTTGCTGGTGAAGCACTGCAGGGCTCATGAGAGCCACAACTGCCAGTGCTTTGGTGCCTTTACTGTGGTCAAAAGAACGAGGAGTACTTGTCGCACCTTAGAGACTAACAAATTTAGTTGGGCATAAGCTTTCGTGGGCTAGAACCCATTTCATCAGATGCATAGAATGGAACATACAGTAGGAATGAGAGAGAGAGAGAGAGAACATGAGAAGATGGAAGTTGCCATACCAACTCTAAGAGGCTAATTAATTAAAATGAGCTATAATCAGCAGGAGAAAACTTTTGTAGTGGTAATCAAGATGGCCCATTTCAGACAGTTGACAAGAAGGTGTGAGTAACAGTAGGGGGATAGTTAACAAGGGGAAATAGATTAAATTTTTGTAATGATCCAGCCACTCCCAGTCTTTATTCAAGCCTAAGTTAATGGTATCCAGTTTGCAAATTAATTCCAGTTCAGCAGTTTCTCATTGGAATCTGTTTTACTGTGGTAGCCACAGCCTCTCGGTCAAGGACCCCTTAAACCAAGACTCTAGTGTGACAGTTCTCAGGTACCCAGGACTGGGAGTCACCATGGCTTCCCCTTCCTCTGGCTGGAGGGAGACTTGCTTGTGCCAAGGGTGTCAGCTCCCTGCCATCACCAATCTGTGAGCCACGTAAGCACTTTCCTCTGCTCTCTGCCAGCCCTTGCTTTGCCCTGCAGTTTAACGATAGGTGGACCCCTGTCCCCACACCCCTTCTAATAATTCTCTTGTAGTGTTCAGCCCCTTAGCCCCTGAATAATCACAGACTCCAAGTCCCGAAGGGAAGTGCGCCCACACCAGCTTGTGTGTTAGCTCAGGATTAGTACTTAGCTTAACACCACAGCACTGAGATATATTTATAATGAAAACAACCATACATTTATTATCAAAGATTAGAAATTCAAGGCCTAGTGAGTAAGGATAATGGAAACAAAAGGTTACATATAAAACAAAACCATAACACACTTTCTAGAGACTACCCTTAGCAGGCTAAACTCCTGTCTGAAGGAGTCTTATCTCAGCCAAAGGCTTTTGCAAAGCATCCCAAAGCAGCTCCATTTGTATCTGCTGCAAAGAACTACCTCAGTGCCAATTCAGCTGGGTAAACGTCTTTTCGATGTTTGCTGTGCTATGTCGCAATACAGATTACAGTGTCACACTGCATTGCCATGTTGCAATATTGTGTGTCCACATCACAACACTGCGCTGTCATACTGTGGCACAAAGTAATCCCTTCCCATGGTGAACCGAGAATTGTTTTATGTTTCAAGGGCCAGATTCTTAACTGACATAAATCAATGTAGCTCCTTTGACTTATGGGGAAGCATAAATCAGCTGGTAGAACTACCATTAACTGGATATATAATTGGTTTAGCAGCCACAAACAAAGAGTAACTATGAATGGAATGATGTCAGATTGGCGGGAGATATCAAGTGGAGTTTCACAGAGACCTGTTCTGGGTCTGGTGTTAATTAATATCTTTATTAGTGACCTGGCTATAGGAATAGAGAGCACACTGATCAAATTTGCAGATGCTAGGAGGGGACTGCAAACATTTTGGAGGCTAGACCTAAAATTCATTAACATTAACAGAGGCATAGTTAATGATAGTAATGCTCTTCTCAACGCGGGTGAGGCTTCCGCTAGAGTACTGTTTCCAAATTTGGTCACTGCTATATAGAAACTGGAAAAGATCCAGAGGCGAGTGACAAAGGTGATCAAAGGGATGGAATGCAAGTCATGTGAGCAAAGGCTGGAGGAACTGGGTATGTTTAGTTTGGAAAAGGGGAGATTAAGGGGGGACATGATCACGGTCTTCAAATACTCAAAAAACAGCTATAAAAAAGATGGAGAAAAATTCTCTCTTGCCACAGAGGGCAGCATGAGAGGCAACAGGTTCAAACTCCAGCAGAACAGATTTAGATTAAATCTCAGGAAAAAGTCCTAACTATAAGACCAGTCGGGCAATGGAACAGACTGACAGAGAGGCTATGGACTCTCCTTCACTGGAGGTTTTCAGAAAAGTGCTCGCTGGCCATCTTCCTTGGATGGTTTAGATCAGTGAACATAAAAATGTAAGAGCGGCCATACAGGGTCAAACCAAAGGTCCATCTAGCCCAGTACTCCGTTTTCCAACAGCAGCCAGTGTTTTATTGATTTACCCCAAAAGAGAATCTAGCCCCAAGCATGCATTTCCAGTGTGGGGGCAGAAGGGGGAGTTGAAAGCTGGCCAAGCTTTTGGGGCAACGCCAGAGCCAGCTGTTCCATGTACAACCGACGGCTTTTAAATGCGCTATGTGGAAGTAAAAGTTGACAGAACCTCAGAAAAGGTTCAGGGTTCAAATCCTGACCAGTGGCTGGTCAGGGCTCTTACCATACCTGCACCCATTCAGCCATCCCTCATGATACCTGCCATGGGAGCTTTCTCAAACTACAATTGACTTACTTTGGACTCCAGTGCCCCGTTTGTTTTATTTCTTAGGCAACAGAGGCTTATTTCAGTGGCTGAATAAGTGTCTACCATTGATTTTACGCTGGTCTCTCTTGTCCTGTGGTTATTGCTGCTTAGGGCTAAGCCACTGTTATCTGTTGATGCTGCAGCTGAGCTGAACAGCTTATTCTGCTCTGGTGATGGCAAAACAATAGCCAACGGTTCTGACTCAGCACGCTGCCAATAACCATAGATCTCTGGCACGCTCCGCTCGTCGGCTTGTACATCCACAGATAGGCTGAGCACTCTGGGTCCCTTGCTGTATCTGTAAACAACAGTTCTCTCATAGGTACAAGGGAGACCTTCTTGCCTTCTGGCACAGTCAGAGCTCGGGCGTTGCCAGCCCCTGGCAATCCATCGCGTGGGGTTAGATCAATTCCCCACCAGTCCATCGCATGGAGTTAAATGGATTCCGTCATTCCTCGTCCGCCCAATGGGCCTTATTCCACACCACTGTTCACTAGTCAGGCTAGTCCTTAGCCACTGATTAACAGGCTGATTCAGTTCAGAGGACTCCACTGATTTGCCTGATCCTCCAATTCTAGCACAAACCCAGGCCCTCAGATACCACAGTGATGGCCACTGGATAAGAACGTGAGCAGAAGAGAGAATCCTCCCTATAGGAACTGGTTTCACATACCACATTTGATCGACTGGTCCTCCCAAGGATCACTGGTATTTTTGGAATGTTCTTTTTCTTTGCTGGTATCTATAGAAGTTTCCTTCATTTCCTGCCACCCGGGCAAGGGGTAACCCAAATGGAATTCTTCATTCTTCTAATGAATCCGCTCTGGGCCTCTGATGAAGAATGTCGCTGTATTTCCCTGCGAGTCTCGGCCTCCCTCAGCCCCAGACCAGGAGAGCAAAGCAAGCGTTTGCAGTTTCAAATGCCTCATTTTAGATAAAGGGAGAATACCAGTTGAAAGAACAAAGGTAACGTCTCCCCATGAGAGAGAGAGAGAGAGAGAGAGAGAGAGAGAGAGCGCACAGTGTGAATCGTCTCTTCTTCAATATGCTACAAAGAAATACAGATTTCAAATCAAGGGGAAAGCTGCTCCCCCCATCCCCTGATCCTCCTGTCAACCTCCCCCCACCCTACCACCCTGAAGAAGACACCTCATTTCAGCCCCAAAGGTGAAGCTCTGCAAACGGGCTGAGTGAGCGGAAATGTGCATGAATGGAAGCTGGTTTGGAACCGTTGGTGCAGCAATCTCCCCAGATGAGAACTCCTTCACCATCGCCCACCGTGGGCACTGTAGGGGACCTGACACTAGGTCAGCAACATGAGAGGCGGGATGCGGATACCCCTGGGAGGCAGGATGGACTCAGATGCTGAACCCAGCCCAGTGCCTGCATCGCAGGACATCAGGTGAGGAGGGGGCCAGCCGTAGCCTGCCGGTGGGCAGTCACTGTCAGCATAATATCTCGCGGCCTGCAATCAGATTACCCCGATGGGCCACATGCAGCCCACGGGTTGCCCACTGATGCTCTAATCCATTAGGGATTGCACTCCACTTCCCCATTTCCCCCCCTACCCCACCACTGTCTTCCGGCTCCTTCCCTTTCTGCCAGGAGGGCCTAATAAACGGGAGACTGAAAGTCCCTCCTCTGAGCACAACCAAAGTTCAACCTCTGCTTGGTAAATGACTCTAGCTGGGTGGATTCCAATGGGACCATGAAATACAAGACGTCCTCAGCGTGATGCTGCTTCGCAGGGCCATCGACCTCTCTGCCGTGTGCCGTAGTGGATCACTTCCTCTCCTTCTTCACACCAAGGGAGATGCGGGCCCCGAGGCGGGGAAGGCTAAAGACTTTTAACTGAAGGGCTGTGTGGCAGGGCAGGGGTTAAAAACCCCTGAAATGCCCTTCCTCTGCAACTTAAACCCTGCTTCCTGGCAGGAGGCCCAGGAGCAGGGGCTGGCAGTATCCGGCAGGGGAGCCCAGCTGGAGGCCCTAAGGAGCATAGGCTCACAGAGTGAGCTGGGGCTGACAGACCACAGCTGAGGCAGGAAGCTGACCAGGCTACAGAAGCCCTGACTCATGGTCAGTTAGGGGGAGATCAGGCAGGGAAGTGGAGGCAGTAGCTCTGTCCCCTGGCTGTGTGCAAGGTGCCTCGAGGGTCTGGAGGCCCGAGTGGGGTAACTGTCTGGGGGAGCACTGTTTACCACTTGGGAGCCACGCACTTGTACTGTAAATAAAGGACACTTGTGTGAAACACTGGAGAACGGCGTGAAGACCTTCATTGAGAGTACAGAGAACGCAGGGCGGCCTGGACCCTGTGACAGGCTGATATGCAGGGAGGATGCTGGAGCACGAGCCAAAGCCTGACGTCGTCCTTCTCTAACCCCTGAGGGGTTTCATGAGCCAAGGCTGGTCCTGAGGTGGCTGGTGTCGGAATGAGGCCGGGCTCAATTCCTGGTTCTGCTACAGACTCCCTGTGTGAGCTGGAGCAAGTCACTGCACTTCTGTGTGCTACCCCAGTGCTGCTGTAAGATGGGGTGACAATGCTGTCTTGCTTGGGGCTGTAAGTTCTTTGGGCCAGGCGCTCCCTCTCACTATGTGGCTTCGCTGTACCTACCGCAGGACCCTGATCTCAGCTGGGATCTCTAGGCGCTGTGGGAATGTGAGCAAATTGTAATCAAGGTGGGGATTTTTGTAAATGGTTCTTTGCTGTTTAAAGGGCCAAACCTAGTGTCGGAGCTGAGCCAGTTCCTTCCTCAGGGTGTTTGTGACCCAGGTCCAAGCTGGGTGGCTCGAGTCCAATTCACTAGAAGAGCCTCCTGCCCCATACCTACCTGGACACTGGGCTACAGCAATGAATTGGGAAAGGCAAACCTCGACAGTGAACCAGAAGAGGTCCTCTTGGACCTTCTCTCTACATCCAAAGCAGACCCTTTTTAAGGGTGGGGAAATAACATGGGTACCTTTTGATTTCCAAGTTCCCCCGGGTCACAGCTCAGGGCAGCTGCAGCTACATTTCCCCTCGGTGGTCCAGACAGGGAGCCAACAGTCAGGCTACTGGCTCCCCAGCTGTTGCCTCTCTTGGGTGGAGACCCACGTCTCTCTCCCTTCTGACTGGCGCATTTCCAGGCTGCACAGATCCCTGCCTTCACTGTGCATTTCCCAGCACAGATGCTCTGCCTAAACAGATCTGCTTTGCTTTCTCTTCCCAGACTGGTACCACAGTGAGATTGCTATGGATATGTTACCACACAGAGTCTTCTAGGCAGGCGTACTTTATTCTTAAAGGTTAAAGCAGTACAGGGAAAACCTACTAAAAACAATGAAAGAACCTACATGCACGCTAATAAGCTTACCAGAGTTCACCCCGATTCGAACATGGGTTCTGACAGGATCAGTCCTTCAACTCCCCACCCTAGGGGAGGTCTTTGGGTTACAAGTTCGTCACAGTTGGAGCTCAGAGCAAGCACCCCAGGATAAATTTAGTCCACCCGTTTGTACAGATCAAGGGTCTCTGATCTGGAGTTTCCAGGAACAGGTAGTTAGTATACAAAGCGTCTCCCTCCCCGGAGCATATCTTCAAAAGACGGGTTTTGGAGGGGGAGAATTTGAATTCCTCTCACCTCTAGGTATTTCCTAAGGAAATCCACTGCACGCACGTTATTCCAAAAAGACGTTAGAACTTTCTCATCCCTTCCAGAGATTGCATTAATCTCATCTTCCTGCTCCAGACGTTCCATACACTCGCCCAAGGATATGTCAACATGTTCATGTCCAATACAATGTACCCCATGGGTATTAACCCGAATTCAATACAGTTTAACTGAATTCAGTAAAAGTTTGTTCAGGATATTACTGGCATTGTCAGTCGGTCACACCCCAGGGTTCTCCCCTGGGCAGGACATACTATCCAGGTGAACTTAGATCTGAGCCTCTTCTTACAACAGTCCCATGACCATTGAGAAGCCATACCCAAACTTTTGGTTACTTCTCCACTAAACCTCCAAACTGTTGGAGCATGGCACATGCCCAGTGTTTGCTGTACACACAGCAGCATGATCACTGCTTTCCGCATTGTGTCATGGCACCGTCACCGACCCCATTGTAGAGTATCACCGGGCTGCTCCGCTCCCCTCCAGATAGCCACTGCACACCACTGCCAGTACCAGGTTCTTCATGTGCTAACTCCTGTGGGGTCCCATAACCACAGACACTTGGAGTAGCGGAGGATCCCTTTACTACGGCTGTCCCAATCACACAGTGTAAACCCGCCCGCAGTCAACTGTTTTCTCAGTTATCAGATCAAACCAACAATCCCCAGCCCAGCCCGCAGGTACACCCCTGGCTCCTCAGGCCGCTGCCCTGTATCCTCCTGCTGCTGATCCTGCTACCACCCTGTCAGCAACTGGCAAAGGGCTGATGCCCTCCCCACCTTCTGGTCCCAGCTCTTGGGTCACCCGCTCGCTCCCTGCCCTGCCCTGCCCAGCTCCTGTGTAGACTCTGCCCTCAGGTGATAGGTTCCTTTCCTGCATGGGAAAGGGCCCCCTACTGGTTATATCTCTGCATAACAGTCATGAGCCAGTAGGTTCATTACAGTAGCATTTTACACTCACGGTGCACTCACTTTACATGGGTGCAAATGACCAGACAAGGCCCTGGGCAGGGGAGAGTCAGACTCTGATACTCAAGAGTGAGATCGATCCCATCTGCACAGAACAGGTAACCACACTCCACCACCAATGTCCTGTCCCAGCATGCCCTGGGCCCGTTGCCCAACCTGGGGTAGATTCTCAAGGGGAAGGTCTTTTGCAGCTGTTCCAAAGCCCTGGTCAGGGACATAGGCTCTCCTCAGGACACTGCAGTGGTATCTGAGAATGGCTGTGTTTGGACCTGGATCCGGATTAGCTTTATCCTGGGGTTGGAGTTTCAGGCTCTTAGCTCCTCTTTTGGGTTTGGATTCCTCAGTGCAATAGGATTGCAAGGGGGCCTTACCAGAACTTATCCCTCAAAGGGGTCTTGCAAAATTTCCACCAGCTTCTGCTAAAATCTTGAAAGGATGCCGGTTTCTCCCACGATTTCAGCCACAGACAAGCTAGGCTTCTCCTTCTGGGTCTGCAATGACCTCCCCCGCGTCTGTCATCAGCAGGGAAGGCTTTATCCACAAGGAGTATTTTCCACTTTGACCTGGACACAGGCAGGCTTGGGCTCAGATGTGCGCTCCTCAGGCAGGGAGTTCGCCAGCTGTGGTCCCAGCTGTTCCCAGGGCTTGCTTATTAGAACCCGGATCTACCCAGCTGCTTCACCCCCAGAGGAGCACCTCTGTCTTGAGAGATTGTGGAGAACATGGCAGTCTTGGAGGTAGCTGAGGGTCTGATTTCCCCAGGTGCTGAGCACCTGCAGCTCCCATTGACTTCAGTTGGTGCGTGAATGCTCAGCACCTTTGCAGATACACACTGAACCTGGGACCCGTACTCTGCTGACCCCAGGACAAACTCCCTGCTTCCTACTTGGCTGGAAGGGGGGGCAGGTATTACTGCTATAATATGACTGTATTCTCAACCTCATCATCCTGACCATCCCGCTTATACTCAGTTTGGGACACTGTAACTGACATGCAGAGCGGAGAGCTTCCTCCACCTCAGCCCTGCAGTTCTGTAGCAGCCCAAGAGGAGCCGGGAGCTGGCCAGTCATCTCTGGGACAACATATTGCTGCTGATCAACTGCGTGATCTGAACTCATGCAGCCTAATCCGGATCCGTTCAGTTTGGGCTAGAGGCTGGGCTCACACTGACATCCTCCACCTGCTAGGGGGATGGTCAGATGCACTCATTGAACCTCTCTCCCTTTGTAATAATCATCATTCACTGGGAATAACGTGGATCTACATTTATATGCTTTAGTTATCGGTGTGTGGCCATGTTATCATTGGCTGGGCTTCCTCTGCAAGCCCATGTGAGCTGAGCAGATTAGGGTGTGTTCAGTGAATGGAGGAGGGCCCTCTGAGGTGTGCCAGGAAGTGGTGCATCTGATTGCCATGGTTCCTGAGCACCTGCTGACTCGATGCCCCGAGGAGAGAGAAGATGTTCAGATATCACAGTGATGGGCAGCAGTGTAAAACCCAGAGATGAGTCTCCGCCCTACTGGATCAGAGCTGAGCCACAGTGGTGCAGGAAATAATCCAATGGACTATTATTATGTGTATTATGTTAATGCCGAGAAGCCCTACCCTGGAACCAGGCAAGGCCATCTACATACACAGAGTATAAAACAGTCTCTGCTCCAATGCGTTTACAGTCTAAATGGACAAGCCATAGGTCCTGGTGCTCATTTACACTCAAGTGCCTTCACATCACTCCATCAGAATAAAGGGACCATAAAGAGGGTGTGAATTTTAGATAAAGGGGCCTGGACTGTAATTTACATACACTTTAAAGCCCCTTTACACTCCCAGAGTGATGTCAAGGGGCATTAAATGGGAATCAGGCCTAAAAGATGGAAAGGAATTATTTTTATCTCCATTTTACAGGTTGGGAACTGAAGCACAGAAAGATTAAACAACTTCCCCACAGTCATAAATGGAGTTGGTAGCAGAGCCAGGGACTGAATCCAGATCTCCTAAGCACTAGACCAGAGCTTAAACCATAAGATCATCCTTCCTAACAGCCTCAAATTAGAAAGACAAGCAATCCGGTATCTACACAGATTGCGTTCCAACTCTGTCTCTCTTGTTTACCAAGAACCACACTCTGTCTGGAAATCACAAGAGCCATCTAGTGGCTGAATAACATACTGCAGATAAACATACAACAATGGCGTAGGGCTGGGAAGGCCCTAGGACAGGGGTCGGCAACCTTTTAGAGGTGGTGTGCCGAATCTTCACCTTCGCGTGCCAGTGTGGAAGGGGCGGGGCTTTGCACGGAAGGGGAGGGGCTTAAGGGGGCAGCAGGGGGAACCCCAAGGCCGGGGTAGGCTGAGTGGCTCAGCCCACCTGCTTTGGGGTTTCCCTCGCAGGCTCCTGCCAGCTGGGGTCCCACTGTCTGTCCCAGTCAGCTCCTGCTGCTAGCCTGGGTATAAGGAACCCAAACTGGCAGCCAGAGCTGAGTGGGGCAGGCGGCGGCTGGCAAGGCGCCAGCGGGGGGAACCCCAAAACCGCGGGGGGGGCTGAACTCTCCCTGCGTGCCGGCCTAAATTGGCTTGCATGCCACAGGTTGCCGACCCCTGCCCTAGGGGGTGGCAGCAGTGGTGGGAGGAGACATTTGGCCCACTACAAAGAACCACCAGCCATTCTGTTTGGGGTGAGGGAACAGAGTGGCAACAACAGCTTTGATCCAGGAAGAAAAGAACCACCCCCATCAGAGAACCACTTGAACTGTCCAGTGCCTTGTCCAGCTGCCATTATTCCTGTCATCTTTAAATGCATAAACTCTCCGCCACTGACTGGTAATGGCAATCAAAGGGAAAAAAAACCCTCAAAATAACCCAGCAACTTTAGTGCTTCCCTGATTTATTCGAAGCCGTTAGGAAAGAAAGGAGACAATGTGAACCTGGAGACAAGGAATGCAATTAAAAGAAGGGGAGAGCTGGCTTTTCTTTTGTAATCACTGCTTCCGGAAGCCAATATGCTTTGGATTATAGCATTTCAGGCCCAGAGTGGTAACATATGGTGAGTCTCTGCTCGTTCTACATTAAATCCTGACATTTTGCAGCTGTCAAGATAAAGCTGTTTATGTGAGTAACATTGTCGTTTGTTTATAGGGAAATAATATGTAGCAAGTTATGATTAATCAAGGTGTCTAAAACCTGCTGCAGGCTTCTTAAATAGATTAGGTTTTGTGCCTGAGTTTTTGTCTCTTAAATTACTGACTTCATTTTTCCCTTTTGTTTCTAGCCCTCCTGGCTTCACCGTCTCTTGTATTCTTTTCAGGAGCCCAGAATGCAACAGGCCATATGAGGCTGTCCTTTATACCAGCACAGTCCTGGCGTATCGTCTCTGCATGGGGGAGCGGGAAACCACGAGACAAGACTTCTCAGCTGGTGTAAATCCACTAACGTCAATGGAAGTGATACCAGTTTATACCAGCTGAGGTCCTGGCCCTTTGCTTTTGGACACCCAGTTTGGGTGCCATTCCCTGTACTGTATCAGGGCTTTAGTATTGCTATCCGCAACAGGGGAAGCATGGACTCTGACTGTAGGGCTCGGCAGGTAAGCTGCTTTCCATCCCAGGCAGGTACAGAGAACACCGTCAATATCTCACCACTCAAACATGGATTAGAACCAAATGTTTGGTTCTATTGTTTGAGGGGATGGCGTGTGGGCTGCAGTGATTGTAGTGATTGTAGTGCAGGGAAGTGATTGTATGGCAATAATTAGTACAGCACTGGAGCAGCAACTACAGGCCTCATTGCGGATCAGAGCCCCATGGTGTCTGATGCTGTATCCAACCCCCTCTCACAACGGTCCCTGCCCCAAGGCGCTTCCACTCAGTACATGACGCTTTGTGTGGCACTTCCCGCAGGGGACTCTCGGCGCTCCAGCTGAGCAGAGCATGGTAGTTCAGCTTCATGGAGGAGCTCAGAATTTTGAAAGGTGATTTCGTTCAGATCCTGAAATTCTCTGGGAAGTAGAATCTGAAAACCGGGGTTTGGAAAAGTTCAACACATTTTGTGGTGATGTTAAGGGTTAAAAGTATTCAGCTAGACAAAAGCTTTTTGCTTCTGTAGGGTTATTGTATTTTTCTAGTATCTCTTTCCTCTGACCTTGCTTTTAAACTCCATGTTCTATTCTCACACAGATTGCTGATTTTTGGCCTGTGCCTTTATCTTAAGTTACTTCTGTATTTGCTTAAAGAATGTGCTGTATTCACACTCTGTTAGAATATTGTAGCTGTTAAGAATTGCTACTCATTTGAATGATGAATTGTTTTAAGACAGATGCTGACCCAGAGGTCATGGACCCTTGGTTTATGTAACTGCTTGCCAGTACGCATGCCTCTGGGACATACTTTGCTTTTCTTACCCCTCCTTCCTACCTTATAAATCTCTGATAATATCTTGAATAAACTGAACATCACATCACCCCTGCCTAGCCGGGATGAGCTGTAATGTGTTCGCTCTGATCAGAGCTGTTTGGGTTTATTATTTATGGTCTCTGACTGCTTGTGAGCTTTTTACTTTCAACTCCGCTCTATCTCGGGGTTTCAGGTAAGGGTGAGACGCGCATTTTGATTTTCCCCTAACAGTGATCATTTCGAAAGGTCAGTCCCACCGGGGGCCTGAAGGACATTTGGGAGCCAGGAAACACTGGCTGAGCGAGGAGTTCAGAGCTTGGGAACCTGCCTCCCAGGGTCTCGAGTCCCTGTCAGATTGCCAGGCGGGTTGCTGAAGAACTGGGAGCCGGGAATTCTGGGCTGCTGGAGAGCTGGGCAACATAATTGGCAGGAAAGCAGGCAGGTTTCCATCGGCCCTCGACAAAAAACAAACTGTTTCCATGGTGGGTCTGTGGCAGAACGGGGATTAGAACCCACAGGTGCACTTCCATAGCCCTGTGGGCCAAGCCAAGCCAAGCCCTCCCCTCCTAACTCTAAGCACAGCCCCTGTGGGAGGAGGGAAGGTCTCCTCTAGGGAAAGAGGGAGCCTGTAGAAGAAGGATGGGCTCCACCTAAATCAAAATGGAACCAGGTTACTGGCACTTAACATTAAAAAGGCTGTTGAGCAGTTTTTAAACTAAAGGCTGGGGGAAAGGCGATATGACCAAAGGAGCACGTGGTTTGGACAGAGACATCCCTTAGGGGAGGATCTATTAATAGAGAGTTTCTATGTCCCCAGTAAGGAGGGGAGGATGGAAGATGATAAAATACAGGTAGGATCTGAGGAGAAACAATCAAATGAAAAAAAAGTCCCATTCAATTACATCATGTAATGGCAGACGGCTAAAAAGTGACATGTTTTTAAAGTGCTTATATACCAAAGCTAGGAGTTTAAATAATAAGATATGTGAACTAGAGTGCCTTTTATTAAATGAGGATATTAATATAATAGGTATCACAGGAATTGGTGGAATGAGGATAATCAATGGGACAAAGTAATACCAGGGTACAAAAATATATCAGAAGGACAGACCAGGTCGTGCTAGTGGGGGAGTGGCACTATATGTGAAAGAAAGCGTAGAATCAAATGATGTAAAAGTCTTAAATGAACCAAACGGTACCGTAGAATATGGATAGTAATTCCACGCTCTAATAATAAGAATATAGCAGCAGGGATATATTAGCGACCACCCGACTAAGATGGTGATAGTGACTATGAAATGCTCAGGGATATTAGAGAGGCTATTAAAATAAAAACTCAATAATAATGGGAGATTTCAACTATCCCCATATTGACTGGGTACATGTCACCTCAGGACGGGATGCAGAGATAGCTTCTTGACACCTTAAATAACTGCTTCTTGGAGCAGCTAGTCCTGGAACCCACCAGAGGAGAGGCAATTCTTGATTTAGTCCTAAGTGGAACACAGGATCTGGTCCAAGAGGTGAATATAGCTGGACCACTTAGTAATAGTGATCATAATATAATTAAATTTAACATCGCTGTGGTGGGAGAAACACCACAGCAGCCCAACACTGTAGAAGGTTCAGAGAAGGGCAACAAGAATTATTAGGAGTATGGAACAGCTTCCATATGAGGAGAGATTAATAAAACTGGGACTTTTCAGCCTGGAAAAGAGACGACTAAGGGGGGATATGATTGAGGTCTATAAAATCATGACTGATGTGGAGAAAGTAGATAAGGAAGTGTTATTTATTCCTTCTCATAACACAAGAACTAAGAAATTAATAGGCAGAAGGTTTAAAACAAACAAAAGGAAGTATTTCTTCACACAATATATAGTCAGCCTGTGGAACTCCTTGCCAGAGGATGTTGTGAAGGCCAAGACTATAACAGGATTCCAAAAAGAACTAGATAAATTCATGGAGGGTACGTCCATCAATGGCTATTAGCCAGGATGGGCAGGGATGGTGTCCCTAGCCTTTGTTTGCCAGAAGTTGTGAATAGGCAACAGGGGATGGATCACTTGGCAATTGCCTGTTCTGTTCATTCCCTCTGGGCACCTGGCATTGGCCATCGTCAGCAGACAGGATACTGGGCTAGATGGATCATTGGTCTGACCCAGTATGGCTGGTCTTATGTTCTCATGGGCTCTGCATTGCACTGACTCCTGATCTAGCACAGATGGACTGTGCATGGCTCCCTCTGCAGCCTGGAAATGCCAGTCCGAGAAGCCTGTCCAAGAGCAATGTGTGATTCTCCCCTCTCCAGCCCCATAGGGGGAGAGTCTGCTGTTCTACAGCAGATCCAGGATACTGTGGTGTCACTAGACCATTGGGATGCATTCCAATCCTATTTGGTTAAATCCCTAAGGCATATAAAGCACATTTAGGGCTGTGACTCCAATGTGGCTGTCTATTGCCTTAGCTCCTGTATTGTTCACTTAGGAAGGAACAATCAGTGGATCACATACAAAATGGGAGATGACTGCCTAGGAAGCAGTACTGTAAGGGATCTGCGGGTCATAGTGGATCACAAGCTAAATATGAGTCAACAGTAGCAAAGAAACCAGACCTTATTTTGGGATGTATTAGTAGGAGTGTTGTAAGCAAGACACGATAAGTAATTTTCCCATGCTACTCCGTGCTGATAAGAACTCATCTGTCCAGTTCTGGGCGCCACATTTCAGGAAACATGTGGACAAAATGGAGAAAATCCAGAGGAGAGCAACAAAAATGATTAAAGATCTAGAAAATATGATCTGTAAAGAAAGACTGAAAAAAATGGTATTGTTTAGTCTGGAGTAGAGAAGGCTGAGGAGGGACAGGATAACAGTTTTCAAGTACATAAAAGGTTGTGACAAGAAGGAAGGTGAAAAATTGTTCTCTTTAGCCTCTGAGGATGGGACAAGAAGCAATGGGCTTAAATTGCAGAAAGGGAGGTTTAGGTTGGACATTGGGAAAAACTTCCTAACTGTCAGGGTGGTTAAGCACTGGAATAAATTGCTTAGGGAGGTTGTGGAATCTCCAGCATTTGAGGAGTTTTTTGAAGAGATTAGCCATATACCTTTTGGGAATGGTCTAGTTATTACTTAGTCCTGCCATGACGCAGGGGACTGGACTAGATGACTTCTCAAGGTCCCTTCCAGTCCTATGTTTCTCCTTCTGCTCCAGCATCTCACCTCTCCCTGCCACAGCTTTCTTAAAACACTAGTGTTATAGTCATCTTCCTCTCCCAGCGCGCTGACCACATCCATCCCCTCCTCAGGGCTCTTCATCAACTTCCTCTCTCCCTCTGCACCAATGCTGAATCGTCACCTTCATCTTGTGCATCATTAGTGGGAGTCATCAGAGGGCACCCTCACAAATTACTCTAAGGGCTCTTTCTTCTTACCTTCATTACTGGTAGTTTTCAACCATAGCATTATAGAACCATAGGACTGGAAGGGTCCTCGAGAGGTCATCTAGTCCAGTCCCCTGCCCTTGTGGCAGGACTAAGTATTATGCAGGTCATCCCTGACAGGTGTTTGTGGTGCCACTGGGCCCACTGCACCCCTCCTATCTGGCTTGTGTTCCAAAGGTTGGACTACCTCTTCTCTGCAATGGATGCCGGAAATGAGGAGAACCCCTTCCCAAAGGAAACCAAAAGCCCTCTCTTTGCCCTGCTTTTAATACATCCAGCCAATGTGTTTCTCAAGATGTCCTGTGCCAGCTGAGGATTTGGCCCCTTATATCTGTACGGTGCGTTGAGATACTCATTTGAAAGGCACTATCTAGCAGCTACCCTCTCTAATCAGGTTCCCTCTGCTTTAGTTTTCATGTTTGCTACTCCAAAACCACAACACAGTTCACAAATCTGATTTTCCCATTGCACTAAAATCTCTGTCCACCAGCTTTGGATCAGGTCTTTTATGCTCAGTTTACAGGGTTCTTTTTTATTATTATTGATACCGGTAAACACACACGCTCTTTCAGTGTTATTGCAGTGATCCCTGACCTTGTTCATTTACCCCTGCTGTTTGCTCTCCCAAGTGAGTTAATAACTTTCCTCTAGAGCCATCAGCCCCGGAGGCTGATTGTTACACAAGTTCACGTAGCTCATCTGGAATAAAATGTTAGGCTAAGTCAACAGCAGCTTTTTTTCTAGCTGAATTGTTTAGAGGAAATAGTTCTAGTCCTGTTTTCATTATAGAGAACTGTTAATGAAGACTGCAGGGATATTTATAGATCCTCAGTCCATAAATCACATTCATGAAAGTCTCTAATAGCTACTTAATTGCACATGGTATTTTCCTATTAAAAGCATTTGGAGATGTTTTGCATCCATTCGTCTTTCCGGAAAATGTCCATATAATGTATTTGCAATGCTGTGCTAATCCACGTTGATCTCACCTGCCTTTGAAGGATTAGTTGGATAAAAGGATTTTAATGATGCTAAGTAACTTCTTGAGAATGTTCTGACTCCATGGTGGATCCTAGGGATATTTATTTTTGATGATCTGCTCAGAAAATTGTTTTTAAAAGTGCCAACTTCTTAGCTGAATCAGACCCTCTTATAGAGTATTTAGGGCTGGATCCAAAGGTCACCGAATTCAACTGGTAGCCATGTTAGTCTATATCCGCCAAAAGAACAAGGAGTACTTGTGGTACCTTAGAGACTAACAAATTTATTTGGACGTAAGCGTTCATGGACTAAACCCCACTTCATCAGATGTATAAGCTTATGCCCAAATAAATGGGTTAGTCTCTAAGGTGCCACAAGTACTTCTCATTCTTTTTGAGAACTCAACTGGAATCTTTTCATTGACTTCAGTGACCTTTGATTGACAGAGGTGAGTGAAGGATTCATAGTAAATTATTCTGTTCATCCAGTTTTGCCCCTTTTTCTCTTCTTCATTATCTGCCAGCAGACTGCAAAATTGCTATTTCTTCATGAATTTCTCCTTCCAAACAGTTCTCTCGCACACAAGGAATTTCCTGCATTTAATTGATCTTCAAACTTCACCCTGTACTGGTAATAAATCATGTGGCATTGCTTCTGTCCCCTTATTGGGAGCCTTCTGCAACGAACCCTGGGAAATTTCAATAAAGTGGACATTTCAGATTTGGGCTATACAGTTAGGAGTTTCTTTCCTGGGAATATTCACAAAATCACACTTACTTATTTTAAAATTTTGATTTATTTTCTATTGTTTGTATCACCTTAGTGCCTAGGAAACGTTGCTAGGAGTGCTAGGGGCTGTACAGACTCAGAACAAAGGACAGTCCCTGCCCTTAAGAGCTGACAATTACGTATAAGATAAGAGCCATTAAAGTTTGTAAGGTTGTCAACTATTATGGCAATTGGGGACACAGAAGCTCCTAAAATGGATTGAAATGGGAATCATTTTGATCTGTAGGGCATCTCTTCCATCTGGTGAACCCAGTTGGACAGGCGCTAAACTTGTCTCAGCCACACGTTGCTTGTAAGATGATGAGTCATCCCTGAATTACAGCCTGATTAAGCCACATGTGGTGATGAGTCATTCCCGTGCTAGGCTCCAGCCAATCCACAGCTCAGGAACTGGTCTGGTGACCCTCAGGGCGGGTATGTAAATCTCACAGGTGATGCGGCTCGGTGTCACTTCACGGCTTAGAACTTTCCAGAATCTGACAATGGTGAGAGGTTCCACAGGCCTTAGCGTTCTCCAGCCTTGTTCCAATCCCGATCTGGACTCTTGATTCTAGGTCTGACCCGCTCCATCCACTAGGCCCAAATGCCACTGCGCTGACCACTTAAGCCTGACCATCCCTGTCACCCTTTCTGACATTGCTCCTTGCCTGTCTCAGATTATGCCTTTGGCCTCATTTTCAGAAGCACTGAAGACAATAGGTGCTGTAGGTGAAAAATCAGGCCAGAAAGGCCCCACACTGCACCTTCCTTCCTTTGGAGAACAGATTCAATGTGATGGGGACTAAGGGAAGGAAGAATTGTTCCTGGAAACACAGCCGTGATAACCATTCATTTAACACACAGGCTGTTTTCAAAGGTCAGTCTATGGCCAATCATAGCCACCTGTTTTGTTTTTTGGGTTTTTTTTGAGGGTTGAGAGATTGAAATAGAAATCACTGCTGCACTGGGTGTGTGTTAGTGACGGTGTGACCCTTCCACGGTTCAATGTGTTACTGGCAGTTGATACAAAGAGGAAAGGGGGCTGCTGGAGTCATCTCAAGGAGTCGCAGCGGGGGGGGGGGGGCAAGCCATTTCATACCCCTCCTTCCTCCGCAACAGGCCTTTCCAAAGGGGACGCAGCATGCAGGAGAGATCCTGTAACTCAGGCAAGGCTGGGGCTGGCTGGGCTACCCCTTGCTTCCTCCACCCTCCCTCCAGCGGACCGAGGCTCTTCATTCCAGAGACTCTGCATTTTCCTATTTATTTCCTCTACAGGACAAGCGTTCCCTTTGCAAACTGCTTGGATAGCAAAGTCAGGCTGACTTACAGAGCGCAGCTTAAACAAACACGCTCCCCGGTGGCGCTTGAATGATTTTTTCCCCCTTTCCTTCTCTCTCTCTCTCTCTTTAATTAATACACAGCTGCACTCCTCTCCCGACAGCAATTACAAGGTGCTAATGTTCTCACACAAAAAAGCAAAGGGAGCGGAAGGCAGATAGGCCGAGCGATTGCAGCGCCCGTTCCCCAAACGCCTTCCCTTACACGCCAAGTTAGCCCTTGCCAAGAGAGAGCCGTGTTTGAAGGGGAGAGATACAGCTTCAGACTGGTGCTGCGTGCCAGGCGCGATCAGCGGACGGGGGCTGGAGTGGACTGCACAGGAACGCTGTACGATTCCCCCCCTCCTCCTGGGGACGCCAGGGACTAGCGCGGCCCTGGGGTAGTGCCCGCAAGGAAAGCTCCTGATTTCAGAGGGGGATGAAACGGGGAGTGGGTTGTCTCATTGTTTAGAGTCCGTGGTTTTCAATCTCTTCATTTGCAGAAACCTAAAAACTTTTGGAACAGAGCCGCAGCTCCCCTGGGAAGCTCCCGCAGGCCACCGATTGAAAAACCACAGGGTTAGAGTCCATGGGAGCGCTCTGAGGTCCGGGGATGAAACTGACTCGATCGGTGAAGTTCATCAGCCCCGTAGAGTCGATCCACGGCTGAGGAGCTCCTGAGAATCCATCCGGCCTGGCCTTTAAAAACAGGTCTTTCCGGTGCTTCTGAAAAGAGGATGGTCTTGTGGTTAAGATACCGGACTGGGACTCTGATACTCTGCTCTCCATGTGACCTCAGCCAAGTCACTTAGTGTTCCTGTGTCGCAGGTATTTTGGTGGGGGGTTAATACCCCTTCTTTGGTCTATTTATATTGCAAAGAGTGGGGCTGTCTTTTGCTGTGTGTACTGCGCTAGCACAATCGGCATTGGTGGGTATCAATTATGGTCTGTACACACTCCTGTAATATACACAATAAATAATAAGCAACTGTGATGTGCAGGGGATCAGACTAGATCATCCTCGCAGTCCCTTCAAGTCTATGAGTCTTTCGTAGTACCATGCTGTTTGTGTGTGCTGTTAGACAGTGGCCAAGCATTATCCCAGAGGTGGCTGCATTTCTGTGGTAAATGATACCATACCTGTAGATAGTCTGTAAACTGCTTTGGAAATTAATTTCAATTGTAAAGCTCCATACATATGTTTAACGTAAGGCTGCGGACAGGTGATGGGTTGACAACGGAGCCCTCTGTTTGTCTGCAGAGCAGGTACTGCACACGTGGACACCCCCAGCAGTATACCTCCCCAACAATCTCTGTGGCCTAATCCAGCTCCATCCTAGACCATGCCTCACTCTCACGGAGCATGGTGTGCGCTCCTGCCTGGCCTGGCCTCTCCACACAAACACTGCAGGAGAGGCCTCACCAAGCTTGATTTTCTATGCCCTACACACCTGGTGTGGAAGATACAAAAAACTGCTGATCATAAGCCACTGTGGAATATGCCACTATGGAACCATTGCATGGGACTCCATTTCTGTGTGCTGCACCTTTAGGTCTAAGGCTTGTGCTGCTCATCGAGAGTAGCGGCCATTTTGTGTTCCATCCAGGGCAGATTGTTACAGATCTCTCTCACTTGTACACACACTGAGTTTTCTTCTTCCTTTTCCTCCTAGCTGGAAAAATAAAAGAGTCCTTCAGTGCTTGCTGTCCATGCATGCTGAAATGGAACAGCTGTCAGCCTTTGTGCAAGGAACCCTGGCAACAAGGACCTTTGGGATGCGGGGAGGCATCACCTGAAATTCCTTTCGGGGCCACGCTCCACAACCCAGGCTTCCGTGGACCACAGGGAGCCCTACTGGGGTTTGCAGAGGTCATTGAGGAAGGCACAGCTGTGATGAGGCATAAGGGGCCCAGAATGCCCTTTAATGGACGAGCTGCTGACATTACTGCAATAAACGCGTTGATCTGCTGCGTTCAAATGCAGTGGAGTGAATATTTACGACCTGCCATGGGTCAGGAGCAGAATTCCAGCAGCCCAGCAGCTCTGCTGTCGGGCTGAGTTCCATGCTAGCCTCTGCAGATTTTCCCCCTTGCTCCTCTACCATTTACTCCTCTGACAGAGCTGGGTCCCTGGCCTCCTGCCCATGCAGATACCTGGCTTGCGGGCATAGCTCTGGATGGGCCCTACTACCTGCTCTCACCAGTGAGGCCGTCTGGGTCTTGCATTAGTGCCTGAAAGAGAGGACAAGGCAGGTCAAATCAGAGAGTAGCAATGACCCGATTACTTGTTCATTAGCAAGCAGCTACCACAGACTTTGCTACTGCACTCTAGCTAGAACTCCCCACACCTCAGTTAACCTGCAGGTGAGAGCCACACACCACCTAGCAAGGCAGAGCCACTGATCCCTCCTTATGGATGCCCTATGCCAGCCCCACAAATCTCCTTCTTCTTACATCATGGGTTAGGCCTAGAGATAGGCCTGAGGCAAACTCCTAAGGTCCAAAGACCCCCTAACTTTGCGGATGATGAGAGGTGGCCTTTCAGAATCCAGGTTTAGATTCAGGTGCGAATTGTGAAGCTTGCTTCTAGTTCTGTAAGGGGAGCTGACACACTAACAGGGAACTCACAGCCCCTGAATACGCCCCCAAGATTAACCGGGGGTTCTCCAGGGAGTCCCCTCATCACCAATCCTTTCAGCTCTAGCTCCCCTTTAGAAAGGCAAGTCTGACAACCTTACAGCACCTCCTAGTGGAAGACAGTGATACTGCAGATTGGTGTCCGTTGAGTCAGCAAACCTGTTTCCATCCCAAATTACAACCCTGGATCCGCCTGTTGGGCCTGGGGTACGCAGAGCTATCCTGGCTTTAGACGTTCCAGTGGGGTTTTATAGACCCTGGTGTGAGATGAAGAACGAGGAAAACAGAAACAGATGGAGGAGTCAGGAACAGGGTTGGGAGGTATTTTTATGACTTCTTTTTATTGCATTCTGATCTCCCGCGAAGCTTTAATTAGATTTAGGCCCTGTCTATCTGAGCCCTGATTGAAAACATACCCGTGATATTCAGCCACCTGCTCGAAAGGAAAGCGGTGTGATGAGATCTTGTGGCGGGGCATGGGTAGAGATATGGGGGGGTGGAGATTAGGCCATAGCAACAGAGAAAGCCTAGCAAGGGGACTACAGCCAGGAAGGGGCATAAATGCAAAGCAGAGCTGGTCTTTGTGTTTCATGGCCTGTGTAAGAGAGGGGCAGAAAACCCCATTTGTTTCCTTTCCCTGTTATGAAAGAGTCCCAGACACTTCTCCCTACCCGACAGTTGGCATTTGATTGCTAGCCAGTCCAGTGGTTAAAGCCCCTCGGTTCAGAGGGGTGCTGGCGGAGGAGATGTTTGACTCATTGGCCTTCGTTTCCTAACACTGAGACCCTGGATGGAAATAAGGCTTGAACTAGATCTGTTCCCGTGAAGCTGCTCAGAAGAATAGCGAGGGCTGGGGGAAATGGCTAGCTGGGGAAGAGAGAGTTGTGTGCTCTCCATCCAGCATGCCCGGTGCATTTCGCCCACCAGGCTTGGGCACGGAGGCCTTCTTTCTACATTTTCCATTCTTTTCGGGCCACAGTGCTACTAGCAATGGAGCCATGATGCTCCATGCAGGAGCCAGGTGCGGAGAATAGGGAAGGGGAAAAGATCACGTGCATTTGGGGCTGGATGTAAATTTCTAGTCCTTAGAGTTAGGAACTTTCAGGTTTAACATCATTGAGGTTTGCTAGTGGGCACTCTCCACCGCATCAACCTAAGCCTAGCCAGCCTCTCCGGGGGCCAAGACAACAAAGTGTATGTTACATTCTCCCCCCAGTGGCTGGTCTACATAAAGGATAATAACCTACTACCGCTGCTAGCAAATGGTTTACAACTTTAGTTCTTGTGGGAGAGGTCTTTGCTGGGAGGGCCTGGATGCAAACCCTGCTGAGGCCCTTTGGTTTAGAGTGATTGCATTAAGCTACATGATCGGATACTCCCCTATATATTGCAGATAACTGGACTGAGATAAAAGCCCCATTCATATGGTACAAATCATCTGCAGACGTTTCTGGCTGTTTGCCGAGTAAGATGCAAGCATCGGCTAGTGAAGGAAGAAATCCAAGGAGATGTGGATCTACACCGGGGTGACTGAGCTAACGTTGGCCAATTCAGTTTCACGCAGTATCAGGGTAACCATATTCTGCCTTCGGAGATGCACAGCCGAAGTTGATAATGTGGGAAGCTAAATTAAAGGCAGAGGAAGTCTTAGAAAGTGACCTTAGTTTGAAGTGTACAAGTTGAAATACATCCAAGGGGCTAGCTGGGGAAGCAGCAGGAACGGATAGCGGAGAGCCTGGCTCTCATCTGTGGTATGGAGAGAGATGTGCGTGACAGGGCACAGTTCCAGACCCCTACTCACAAACAAATGGAGACTGTCTATTAGCAGCGCCAGTGGTGGGCCGTTCGCTGTCCTAGGCACCTCACACTAGTGCCGTGTTCTCTGACCCCCTGCACGCCAAAAGCTGTACCCGGGAGAGGGCAGCCAAGCCAAATCCACTGAGGTGTCTCCCAGCTACTGATGGACAGAGCAGAGTCACATGGTCACTGCGTAGCAGCTCCCATCTGACAGTGTGGGGATGGGAGCACTACAGCCATGGAAGACAGGCTTGAGGGCACCCCCTTAAATAACATCATTCTTGGCATCTGCTGATGTGCCCTCGGCCTTGCCCCAGTCCTGTCTATTAGAGGAAATACCGGCTCCCGAAAGGCCAGTTCACTTTCACAGAGCATCCAGTACATTCCCCTGCACAAACAGCATTGACCTTTCTCACGGCCGTATCACCCCGGCGGCTCATAGCCCTCCTGTGATCAACCCACTCTCCCCGGTCTTTCTCCTCCTCTGTCACGTCCAACTGATGTGTCCTCAGCTTAGAGGAAAAAAATTCTCCTTGTTAGCACACTATTAAATTTCATCCCATTTCTATTACTCCAGTTTTCATGGTCATCCAAATCTTCTGGCATGATACACTGGGCCTCCTCTTATTCACTGGTGCAACTCACAACACCTTAGAATCTCAGGGACATCAGGAGGTCATCTAGTCTTATCCCCTGCTCAAAGCAGGACCAATCCCCAATTAAATTATCCAATAGATTTTTGCCCCATATCCCTCAAGGATTGAGCTCACAACGCTGGGTTTAGCAGGCTAATGCTCAAACCACTGAGCTATTCCTCCCACTTGGAACAAGGTAATTCAGCATTTGGCATAAGTGGATAGGAAAACTGTCCAAGGCAAAATACACTGACACTCTGTCCTGGTACAAGCAGGGAGGTTCCTCCATGGACCAATATCTGGAATGCAAGTATCCAAAGGTCTATCTGGCCCAGTGTCCTGTCTTCTGACAGTAGCCAATGCCAGGTTCCAAAGAGAGAACGAACAGAACCTGTAATCATCAAGTGATCCATACCCCTGCCGCCCATTCCCAGCTTCTGGCAAACAGAGGCTAGAGACACCATCCCTGCCCATCCTGGTTAACAGCCACTGATGGACCAGAAACTTATCTAGCTCTTCTTTGAATCCTGTTTTAGTCTTTGCTTTCACAACATCCTCTAGCAGAGAGTTCCACAGATCGACTGTGTGTTGTGTGAAGAAATACATCCTTTTGCTTGTTTCAAACCTGCTGCCTGTTAATTTCATGACTCCTTTTTGTAATGTACTGCTTTGTCTTTAGATAATAAGTTTGGCTACGTTCAGTTATTTGGTCTCTTGAACATTTTTCAGAACAAACCGTGAGTGCAGTTAAGCAATTGGCTGGACTTTTAATCAATAGATTGGTACTGACGCAAAGGGAAGAGTGCCACCTATTGACTCACCAATGCCTCTGATTTTCCGTCAGCTCTCCCATTGGATGCTGAGTGGCCCTGACTCCATTTAAATTATGAGATCTGACTGAAGGAGCAAGAAAGAGTCTAAGGGAAGGAGAGGAAAGCAGAAGGAAAAGCAATTTCTCTTCTCTTGTGAGATAAACACCTAAAGAGCTTGTGCTAAAAGTACAATGCTCTAATCAGAGCCGATTTGGTCCTGACATTGAAACACTTCTAAAGGGTCCCGGGAGAAGAAAAAGGTGTAATCTCCGATGTGCAGGTGCAAGACAAGAGGGTGGGTTAGAAGCGAAAATGAGAAGCAAACCTCCCCCTTTGCACAGTTCTTCAGAAGCGAAGGCTGGTGAAAAGAATCCTGAGCTACGCGACTTATCAAAGCGTCTCAATAGGATGGCTGGGCCAGAATCACGAGAGGATTTCTGAGCCAGCCCTGGAAAATTAAATGGACCTGAACAATGGCACAGACCTTCGGAAGCTCTGATGTGTGTGTCATTGATCAGCTGGTCTCCCAGCACAGCTGGGGGTGGGAGTCGGAGAGGGAGGGAGGGAGGAGATGTGAGCCTATGATGGTTTCCATAGGAAAGAGAACATGGAAATTTCTCTGCAGCGAAGGTGTACGGTAAATATTGGGGCTGCTCAGTGCTGGTGAACACCAAGGAGGCTTGAGCGTTCCAGATGTAGTGTGGCTCGGAAGCAAACACTGCAGGTGCTTCACCAACTACGCTCATAGGCTGGAGCCCTGGTAGGTCCCGATAACCACTCAGCCACATGGCTAAGGGCGAGGGAGTTTTACTAGCAGGAAAGGGGTAGGTTGCAGATCCCCTGGGAACTGAAGCTTAAATGGTTTCAGTTCAACGTGAGCCATAGTGGTTCTTGTTTGGGCCCCTGGGGAGTCCCGACCGAGAGTCAGAGCTCTCCCGGCCTAGTGCCTGCTCCAGCCTAGTCTCTATTCCAAGCAAATAGGGGCTTGCAGATTACCAGGCCGGGCTCGATTGGGGCCCTCTACCCTGGCTCTTGGATTGCCACCTGCCCAGGTTTTCCCAGGATCATCCCTCTTTTGAGGGAGCTGGCCTGGGAAATCTGCTGGGATGCTCTGTGCACACAGCCAGCTGGCCAGTTTTATGGGCTCAGGCTCGTGTAGGGTTTTTGTACCTCTGAGGTGGCAACCCTGCCTGGCTCCCTGCCCAGCCGCCGCTGGTCCCCGCTGAGCCCCACTCCACTTGCGCCAGTTGGGCACTCATGGCCTGTTCCGACACACAACTCTGCGTCTGGCTCCTGGGGACTCTTGCCGTGTCTAGCTTCCCTGCAGCTGCTGCTTTCCAACAGAACCCGGTCCCTTCCAGACCCAGTCAAGGGGCTTTAGACTCCGAAGTGCCTCAATCCTTCTTGAAAATGATTTATGCCCCTAAATCAGTTAGGCATTGAGACACTGAGCAGAGCAACGCCTAAGTACCTGATTCCCAGAAACCTACCCAAAGTCAGTCTCTGCCAGAGCCAGGACTTGAACCCCACTCTCCTAAGGCCTCAGGTAGGGCCTTAGCCACAGGACAATCTTTTCTCTCAGATGCAGGAAACTTAATTTCCCGCAGCATTTCCTGCTCCATCGCCTGTCTGCAGCATGGGCCAGGGACCAGGACGGTCACTATAGTTCTATTTTTGACAAGCAGGTAGACACGAGAGGAGAAGAGGCAAGAGACTAAGGGGGGCGGAGATGGCTTTTGTTGATGCTCTTGGGATTCTGGGCTGAAGGTTGGACACAGACAGCTGCTCTGGGGTGGCCAGTCAGCCATGATGGCTGTTGCCCTGGGTCCTAGCTCATCGCCTGGGCTGGGGTCTCTGTCTAGGACTGTCCTAGATCATCCAGCCGACAGCAAGAACAGGTCACCCCCAGAGTCTGACGTTCACCTAATGATCAGTTGCACTGGGTTAGAACCACCGGGGATGCAGACCTCTGGACTGGGGAGTAATTTAGAGGAGGTCGATTTCATTCTCTGCAAGCAGCTGTGTGGCTACACCCATGGGCCAAATTGTTAGCTGGTGTCAAATTGGCATAGCACCATTCAGGCCAACAGAGCCATGCAGCGAGCATGTGACAGGCCCCGATGCTCTGCTGGTATGAACGGGTTCGGCTCGCTTGGCAATACAAGCTTTACGAAGCGCAGCCATCGCTGGGTTGGGAACGTATCAGTTGCTTAACAATGACCCGCAACACGACACCATGTTTCAGGACTGGAAATGAAGAGGAATACTGACAATGGCGCTGTGCTAATTCACAGCAGCTAGGGATCTGGTCCTGTCACACACACACACACACACACACAAACACACACACGAATTATAGCTGGATTAACCTGCCAACGAAGGACCAGAAACTTTCTATTAATATCGAAAGAATTCTCATTGGCCATATAGCTAAGAAGGCTGTGGTGTCCCTCCATTGAAATACTCTGGCTGTTCTCCTCTGAGGCTTCTTCATCCCCAGCACAAAAGAAAACTCACAAATATGTTGTGTGAAATATCAGGACTAATGAGACCAAATGGTGCTCAGATGTCTTGCTGGTTTTCTGGGGGAGCTCGACATTTCACCAGGCTTGCGTTCGCTTCGACTAATTAAGGACGGCTCTTCAAATAGCAGCTAGCGCCTACGGAGGGCAAAGCCGCGGAGTCAGGCGAAGAGGGAGCGTGTGTGCGTGGCAGAGGTGCAGAGCGGCTAGGTGTGTGGGAGGCGGGTGAAGAGAGAGGCACGTGTCAGGGATTGACAGGTGGTGTTGGTGGAAGATGGTATATGGGGATGTGTGTAGGGCCGGTTGAAAGGCCGGGCATTTTGCTGGGTGTGTGATGCAGAGTGGGGTTGTGTGGGTTGGGGATGGCTGGGATGTGTTGATGGTTACAAACATACGTGGCAGATGGAGGGGTGTGTGTGCTGGGGATTGAAGGACAGGGTGCTGGGTGCGTATGTGTCAGGGGTGAGTAGGAGTATGCAGGAAGGATGGATATTGTGTGTCTGGGTGAGAGAGAAGCTGGGTAGTTTGGTGTGTAGGTGAGAGTGACAGAGACAGAGATTCACGGGTGTGTTGGTGATTCAGGATCTCTGGAGGACTAGGGCTAGTGAAACACCTTGGGTTTCTTGCTGAGCAGCACAAGGATCCCAGTGACTCGAGACTCACGTAAGATCAAGGACCCATATACTCTGTAGCGAGGCCCCTGGATTCTATGGGGCTCTGTTGAAAATCCTGGGAAGCCTGTGCTCGCTTCTCATGCCTCAGACACAGGAGGTTTGTGCTGCATTAAACATATCATGGGATAATCCAGCCCCCTGCTTTATTCATTTAGAGACAGTGAGAGAAGCAAATTACTCAGAGATTTCTGCCAAAATGATCAGCTAACACGATACTGACATGGTCACCATTAGGACTCAGAGTCGACAGCCCATTGAGATGGATGGGCATGTCAGAGGTCAGACTTGGATCCATCTGAAGAGCTAAGTGTTCGGATCGGGTACTTCTGCTTTGTGGGTATGAATTCCTGTATGAAAGTGTCCAGCTCTGACTCCTTAAAAGGGTGTTTTAACCAACCGGGGCCCAAAGGTCGGAGCTAGTACAGACAGTGGCTCCTGCTTTCTCAGCTCTGTTTGACAGGGACTTCCATCGTAGCTGTGGCTGCAAACGTCACCCAAAGACAACATTCAGGGACAGATTCACACAGCATGGCGGCTCTGCAATCACCAGAGGACGAAGGCTCCGAAACCTCACAACATAATGGAATACGCTGCCAAAGTGTGAGCTGTGTCCCCCTCTAGTGGACGGTCTGCATAGAGCATAACAACCTACTACAGCTTCCAGCTCCAGCCATAGAGGGGCTGGACAGAGTTGCTATAGCAACGCTCACCATCTGATGGGGTAAGGCTGTAAAGAGGGTGGGGCAAGCAGGACAGCCACCCAGGGCACAAAGCCATGGAGGTAGAAAAGTGGGGTGAAGGGGGACACAGGATCACATGCACTGCCCCAAATTTCTGCTTTCCATTTAGCACAGAGGTTTAATAAACAGTTGCTCCTGCCAGTGGACTGGAAGCTGGTGGGGGCTGTCCGGCTTGCTCAGGCCCGCGGCTCGCCGCACTATGGGAGCTGGGGTGCTGGCTTGTTGTCCAGCATCCCTCCCTGCCCTATTGCTCCCCCGGCAGGGCGGGCGGCACAACTCAGAGCTGTGCCCCTGACATGCTCTTGGATCTCCCTCAAAGGACCCAGCGCTGGCTGGTGAAGCGCCCTGGAGCCAGCCCCTGCCCACAGGGCCTGCCTGCCATGAGATGCTCCCTGAAGCACTCATTCAGATGCAGCCTCGGAGCCAGGAGCATTGGGGCACTTCGATATTAAACACGGATCTGACGGGCTCGAGCTGATGGGGCTGTCTCCTGGGACAGCCCCATCGGCCCTGAATTGACTTTTTCTGTCTCAGCTGTGACACACACAAACTTCTGATCTGCCCTCAGCTTCTCTGCTCCAAACAGCTCTAGTTACGCTGGCCAGACAGGGCTTCCTTCTGCTTCTTTGGCTTGGGTTAGTTCCATACATGCTTAGCTGACAGTTGCCTGAAAGGGCCTGAAAATACAGTGGCAGAACTAAAGCAATTATTGTAATGCAGCTTTCACAGGGGCCGTAATGAGACAGAATCAAAAATGTGCCAGCATCATCACAATCCGCAGTTCCCAGTGACCTTCCAGAGGCACTTTGCTTGGAAACAACAGCCAGCCAGGAAATCAAACAGCCCTTCGGGCTTCACCTTCTCCTCTGTGCGAAGGGTGGCTGCCGATGGAATGAAAATCAAAGCCAGGCCATTTCCTCTGAAGTTCTGGCTGGGCGCTGCAGTCTCTTTGGGACAAGGCGGTGGTTGGTTTTTGCGGACCAAAGCCCGGGCGCCATATCCCTGCCTCCATCCAGATCCAAGCTTTGCAACTGATTCTGTTTCTACCACTGGCCAAAGCAAATCCCTGGATTCGAACAAGCCGGTGTCGCCGCCGGTTGCACAGAGATGGGCCTGAGCTGGGAAGTTCAGCACCGAATCCAGACTTCTCCAGACTTTGATGTGTCCGAGGAAGAGTGTCGGGGAGACGTGGCCGTCCAGGCAGGCTGCGGACGTCAGAAAGGGTCTCCATGCTGCTAGCACTACATAGATTGGTAGGGGAACAGGCCAGGAGAGCTGGGAGTATGTGGATCCGGCATCCTATGGGTGGCAAACAAGGCCCAGACTTGCCAAGTGACTTGCGCAAGGCCACTGAGTGACAGAGCCAGGAGCAGCCCTGGCTCCCAGGCCTGAGCTCGGTACACCAGGTAACATTGCATTGCAAAGCCGTGCAGCACTAGACCCCCGGGTGTCCAGGGAGAGGCCTTTTATGTCCCTCCCAGGCCTAGTGGAGACACTTCCTTAACTGTGCAAAGTTCACTGAGACGGGGCGAAGGGTGCCGAGAAACAGAGCTAACAGCACCACCTGGTGATGTCCATCTTCCTGGCCTCGCACCTACCCCTAATATCATTAATCACCATTGTTATTAATTAAAGGCCAGAGACAATCGGACGGGTCCTGGCAACCCCCTGTCGCTGCCCGAACCGTAAAGCCCAATAGGAATCCTGTGTGGCCAGGGCTGGTGAGGAGAGGCTGTGCCCATCTGCGCCCACTCTGCCTCCCCTGAGCTGCCTACGTGGCATGAGGTCTCCGCAGCCCACGTTGGTGTGCAAAGCTCCTGGCATTGCAGCATTCTCCTCCCCCCCGAGCGCCAAGGAGAGGCAGAAAGGGCACTTACCACCAACGACCCGCACGTTACAGACCCTCCTCCCCTTTCTGGGGCGCTTGCCAAGGCTCATTAACATGCTGTGTTTGTAATGAAAGGAGCGAAGCCCACAAGATGCTGCAGCTCAGCCCTGGCAGCTCTGGAGGGACGGCAGGCCCCGTGCAGATAAATACTGCCGGGCTCTTCATGCCGTGGGCTGTTTTCTCCTCTGTCTCCCTCCTCCGATCTTCCATCTGTTGTAGCCAAGCTGAGGTGTGAATTGTTTGACAAGGAAATGTCTCCCCACGCAGCCCGCCCCGCTGCCTCCTTGACCCGACCTCGGGCAGCCCGTCAATCTGCCAGAGCCTGAACGAAGGGAGTAGAGGCGCGGCTGGGACATCCGGGGGCCCCAGACGATGGATAAGGCTTTGAGCTCGCCGGGCGTCTGCGCCAGACCCTGCCAAGACCGGGGCTTGCTCTTAGAGCACGTTGACCTAGAGTCACGCCTGGCCCACATGGAGCGCAGCACATCTTGATGTTCCCTGCGAGGGATGTTTGATTCCCCTTTGGAAAGTTGGGGCCAGAGGGATGGTGTCACCCTGATTGCGGTCATGGGGATCAAGACTCGGGACGATGAGTAACATAACCTTGGCGTCGCTTTGCTTCACCCAGCCAGGGCTAACTGGAAACCTGCTAGTGAGCGAGGAGCCCGTGTCTTGGGCACCGAAAGGCAAAAGGGACTTTGCTGGTCTGTGATCCAACCAGTGCTAGACTTCAGCTGGGATGCAGGTACCCTGGCTATCATCTGAAAATCATCTTGCCTAGTGGTTAGAGCTTATCAGTGCAGGAGAAAGGACAGTTATCTAGTGGTGATGGGATGCATCAGTTCACATCCATTCCTGCTAGCTCCAGAGGTATAAACGCTTTCCAAACCTTGGTGCACAGGGATCTCAGCATCAGGTGTCAGATGCCAACATTCCTTGGCATAACAGCCCCCAAAACCCAGTCGACTCAGTCAGTCGCTCTTCCAGGGTGGATACGTGGGGCCTGATTTTCCATCACATCAGCTTTATGCTACGTAGACTTCACTGAACTGATGTATTGCAGAGCCAAAGCAGGCCCGTTAAGCTCCGTACGGTTTACTACATAAAGACTTTAAAACCTGGGTCCTGCCTGCTCAATGGCAGTGTTAACAATCCCCGGCACTCTCAAACCCTGTCTCTCCTACACATGCAGCTGTCTCACCCCTGGACAGCAAAGGCTTTTCCCTGAACCCTGTGATAAATACAGTTGCAATGAGTAGTGATGGGTCCGAAGTGCAACAGAACCAGGCTAACATTTTAAGGCTTTAGCACATGGGTCGGCAGCCTTTTAGAAGTGCTGTGCTGAGTCTTCATTTATTCACTCTCATTTAAGGTTTCGCATGCCGGTCATATATTTTAACGTTTTTAGAAGGTCTCTTTCGATAAGTCTTTAATATAGAACTAAACTATTGTATGTAAAGTCAATAGGGCTTTAAAAATGTTTAAGAAGCTTCATTTAAAATTAAATTAAAATGCAGAGCCCCCCAGACTGGCCAGGACCCGGGCAGTGTGAGTGCCACTGAAAATCAGCTTGTGTGCTGCCTTTGGTGCATGTGCCATAGGTTGCTGACCCCTGCTATAGCACAAGCTTTGTAATTGAGATCAACATTTTCAATGATCTCCTTATTTGGGGCACCTCCATTTTGGATGCCAACTTGAGACATCTAAGATCTGATTTTCAGGGGTGCGGAGGGGTGTCTGCAGGTCCTGGAGGGGTGGGTGCTCGGCCCCTCTGAAAATCACGCCCCGGGTGTCTCAATCCAGGCACCCAAACTCAAGGGGGCATTTTGAATATTTACATCATAGCACCTTCCATGTGAGGGGCTTAAAAGACTATTACAAATATTGACTGACTGAGCTTCACAGCCCCATTGGCCTGATTCTCATCGACGCCGAGGCCCCTCCGCACTGTTTGAGCCACGTAAAGGGGCATTAGCGTGATTGCTCTTCAGTGCTTATAAAGGGCTCTCAGTGGGGATGAAAAACAAGCCCAGGAAGTTGAATGGTTCTAGTCAGTATCAGCCTGTGCCTTTAACTCTTCGTAGCAAGGGCTTGTTGTTTAACTGGCCCAGTTACATTGCATTGCAACACCATGTGAGAGAAAGTCAGGGGCACGTTAGCCCAGGCGTATTTACAGCGGGCTAGGAATCAAGGAAATGTCTGTATACGGGAAGGATCTGTCCACTGAGCTGCTTCTACCAAATACAATGGTGTGCGATGCAATCGTAGGAGAGGAAAACCTTGCAAAACTGAATATCCTAACTCTGCAGAGCATGGGGGACAGTAGCTGCTTGCTTCTGCAGCATTACAGCTCCCTACCTATTAATAGAAGAACAGCTGCGACAAGTAATTCCCATCTATAGATGCAAAGAGCATTAACTCAGGCCCTCACTGTAGACTGCACATGTTCAGGAGTTAGGGAGGGTCCATCCGTGACCCCAGATGACATTAACTGGTTCTAGAATAACCCTGTTGACAGCATTCTTCCTGGTGGAGGTAACGTTGGAAGAGAATCAAATCTGGTTTCATCTACTGCCATACCCAAAATCCACTCTGCAGGCAGTAGATGAGCTCTGGTGTGGAAGGCCCCAAGGAAGGTCTTGGTATTGCAATAATAGGGCTGAGTACTCAAAAGCTTACGAGGTTCATAGCCTATGTGCGGGTGACTTTTACCCCGATAGAGAGAGATGCTGCGGCTCTTGTCAGAGGAGACATCTAGACAATCAGGTGCTTTCAACTCCTGTGCTGAAATACAGGCGATCTGGAGAAAGGCTTCCTTGGAAAACCAGCACATGGACAAGCGAGCTTGTCTAAAAGCAATGAGGAAAAGTTACGCTGGACACTGTGAGACAGAAGATTGATGGAGGAGATGGTGTCACATAACATCTACCACCAGATTAGGTAAGAACATAAGGGATCAAGCCCTGAACACAGTGTACAACCCTCCCTCGTGCAGATCGTACTACCGCTTACAGGTCCCAGGGTGTTGTACACTTTGGTCATACTTGTGTATGCTAGCATTAGCAAAGAAGAATGACCACACTTGGTCAGACAAATGGTCCATCTAGCCCAGTATCCTATCTTCTGACAGTGGCTGATGCTGGATGCTTCAGAGGGAATGAACAGAACAAGGCAATTATCCATCCCCTGTCATCTAATCCCAGCTTCTGGCGATCAGAGGTTCATGGACACCCGGAGCAAGGGCTTGTCTCGCTGACCATCTTGGCTAATAGCCATTGATGGACCTGTCCTCCATGAACTTATCTAATTCTTTTTTGAAACCCAGTTATACATTTGGCCTTTGCAACATCCCCTGGCAATTAACTCCACAGACTGATTGTGCATTGTGTGAAGAAGTACTTCCTTATGTTTCTTTAAAGCCTGTTGCCTATTAGTTTCATTTGTGACCATTTATTCCTACCCTTTATTTCCTATCTTTTAACCAGTTACTGATCCATGAAGGGTCTTTGCCTCTTTTCCATGACAGTTTACTTTGCTTAAGGGCATTTGGTGAGGGACCTTGTCTAAGGCTTTCTCAAAGTCGAAGTACTCTTAGCGACTTGTCCATATGCTTTTTGAGTTCCTCAGAGAATTCTAACAGATTGGTGAGGCACGATTTCCACTTACAAAAATCATGTTGACTCTTCCGTAACGTACTGTGTTCATCTGTGTGTGTGACAATTCTGTTCTTTACTGTAGTTTGCCTGGTACTGACGTTAGCCTTACCAGCCTGCAATTGACAGAATCACCTCTGGATCCTTTTCTTAAAAATTGGCATCATATTAGCAACCCTCCGATCAACTCGTACAGTGGCTGATTTAAGTGGTAGGTTACATACCACAGTTAGCAGCTCTCCAATTTCATATATGAGTTCCTTCAGGACCCTTGCATTGTTACTGTTTAGTTTACCAATTGGTTCCACAACCTCCTCTATTGATACCTCAATCTGGGACTGTCCCTCATATTTGTCACCTAAGAAGAACAGCTCAGCTGTGGAATCTTCTTCCCATCCTCTGCAGCGAAGCCTCATTGGCGCTGTCTGCAGCACCTCCTTCTGGCAGAGTCATAGAATGGCAAGCACCACCCCATCCACCTTTCTCGTTGTTTAACGCAATGGACAGTCAGCACTTGAGTTAGCAGGGAGGGGAGCAGAAAGAGACTGAAAAACGAAATTGTTTAAGAGGGTTGATTTATTGAGGGCAGAGGGGGGGAATTAATTACAAAGGGGTGAATGCTGGAGTGGTTTGTGTTGCTCCATGCCTCAGTTAATTCATGTGTCACAGTGATGTTTCTGCAGTAAGATGTGCTCTTCAGAAACAGGCGTTGTAATCATGATAGAAGGCGGCGGGGGGGGGGGGCAGATAACACAAAAGAGCTAGTCATGAAAACAGGTGAAAACCAGCTTTTCAGCAGAGCTCGCACTCCAGCCAAGATGGGCGGGTCTCTGAGTTCACTGTTTTCTGGGCCGTATTCTTTTTATTCCCTGCCACGTGCTAGCTTATGAAGTGCAGTCCTGGAGAACACATCATGGAGCTCACACGTCTTCAGCTGGTGTCGGAGGCTGACGGTAATAATAGCAATGAGATGGATGTCGGCGGTGCCACTTACCTGTCAGTCGGCGTGTTGCTGATTACTGCAAAGGCACAATTGATATCCTCAAAGGCAGCCACTGTTCAGGGTCCGATTCGGCCCTCCATTGCCCACCCCCACTGGCTGCAGGTCAGTGCCTAGCACGCAGTGCACCTGCGAGCAGACCCTGACTCCAGTAAGCCACGGGGAATTGATTTAGAGGTCTGTTTATTATTGGTAATACGGTACAGGGGACTGGCCACTCGGTGTGAGGCCCTGTGGCTCGGAGCAGCATTCTGGGCACTTGTGCTTGGCTAGTCCTCCTGGTGAGGCTCTAGGGGAACCCAGTCCCTCCCTCTACCATGGATTCCAGCCCACGGATCCTTGTGGCAAGTGGTTAACGTCTGCCTGACCAGGATCCAGGCCCTGCCTCTTGCTTCTCCCTGGGCTTCTCGTCTCAGTCCCCCAGGTGACAAAGGAAAGGAAACTTAAATTAACAGAAATAAAGAGATGCTGCAGCTTTGAAGTCCGACCCAGCACCTACCACCCTGTGTGCTCACGCTCCACCGACGGCGGGCCGTGCTTTTCTCCGCGAGCGGAGCCTGAGAGTGCTGTCCATCTCCCAAGGCTGGGGGCCTTCTGAACTGAGCTCCTCCCCTTTGTCAGGCTCCACCTCCAAGACTCCCATGCCTGGCAGGAGTTTAGGAGTGGGGCTGCCTGAGCCCATAGAGGCTTTTTAACCCACCCCTTCTTGCCTGGGGCGGGGTTTGTACACCCCATCCATTTGTACACCTACAAAGAAAGAGTCTCTGCTCTGCAGAGGCTGTGATCGAGACAGACGACAAAAAGGGTGGTGGAAAGGAAGTGTTAGAGCCCCTGAGACAGGCCTGTAGAACCCCTGTTCACAGGAGAATTAGCCATAGTAAGAGCAATAGTGTAATAAAATGGCAAGTGGGCATCCCTACGGCTGCCCTCTGCTGGGTGGAATCAGAACTGAGTGTGAAAGTCCTTATACTGGCACTCACTAAGGGCAATTCTCTTTAAACTCAAATGGCCGGAGTTTGTTTTTGAGTTGCGAGATCCAAGTTCTAATCCCACTTTCTCCTGGATGCTGTGGCTGGCCAGAGTGAGCATCACTTCTGTAGAGCCACCCACCTTTAATAATCCCCATTTCCCTTTTCATTTTTCTAATGGACAGGAAACTGTCAACTCTGAGCCCGGGTCTGTTCTGAGGGACTTGGCCAGAACCCCACTAAAACAGCGAGGCCACACCGGTACACATGAGAGCAGACGTGGGAACAAATTATCACAGTGTTAAAAAAAGAAGAGAGAAAAGACCTAGTGTGACTGGAGGAAAATGGAATCACAAGGACACACAGGAAAAGGAAGATTTGGCCCAAAAGCCCCTCTTGTCAACCCCATTGGCTAAAGACCTTTGCACCAGGGTAATTAAGAACAAAATCTGCCTCTCTGTCTCCCTTCTGTTTTCTCATAAGCCATTGCAGTAGTGTTTGTTGAACTGGAAACAGTGTTTTGTTAGCCCTAAAAACAATTTGACTCCTTCAGTAGTGTTCTAGCCAGTGTGTATGTCTGCCACTGACCGGCAATCAGAACGGATTCACTGTGTGTCATAGTCCCCACATAGCCAATGAAGGCGCACCATCAGATTAAATGGCAGGGCTCTGTGCAGTTAAAAGGAGAAGAATCTGAGTTCTTTTCCCACTGTCAGTGTGAAGCTCTGAGTGGCCCTGGTGTGCCGCATAGAAATAACCACTGAGTCCTATATGGCCACGGACTGATTACTCTTTACATAGAACATGTAGCCTCTGAGCTTGCAGTTACCTGTGCAGATAATGTGTCTTGCCTGTCACATTGTCATCCTCAATTTATTTATTTGACATCGTTAACCAGGAAAATCCGATTAACATGACACATCTGGTTTCCCAAAGGCCCCCAAGGCAGCAACACACAGTCATGTTTGTGGAGCTATTGCCATGTTCACAGTGGAATGGAAATTAGAAATGAAAATCAGTCATGCTTCAGGTTCAGTTTCCTAGGAACCCACTCGCAAACCCCGCAGTGGGCATTGGGAGGGAATTCTGGGTGAGCGCAGGCCTACTATTGAATGACATGGTACAAAATCTACAAAAAGTCTCCTCTCACAGCCACATTGAGTAGATTATCCATGCTGGGATCCACAGCCAATCAGTGTGGCTCTCATGCTAACAGCAATGGCCGTCCTGCACAAGTAGGGGGAATAGATTATTAGGGACAAGATCTAAAGCCAGCACCTCTGCTGGTGTTAATCATAACATCAATGGAGCGATTCAGCTGAGAATCTGGGCCCTGTTCTGTGAGCCTAAGAGGGGACTCTCTAATAGCTCTTAGCACTATAGATCATCTGACACAGAGTAGAACAGTTGAATAAAAAGAGGTGCGCAGACAAAAATATAAACACCAAGGAGGAGATTTTTTCCAAGCCACCTGAGGGATTTGGAGATCCAATTCCCATTCAAAGTATCTGGAACTGGGTTGCCAATTCCCATGACCGCTTTGAAAGTCTCAACCTGAGTATCTGTACTCCAGTCAGCGGCATCTGAATGCCTGTCCAAATTTCAGAGACCAGCAGATTGCCTAGTCTCGTGTCTTTCTTCCAAACTTCCTCACCCCTTCCAGATTCAGTCCTCAATATACTTTTATGTTTATTTTTATTCTTACCATTACTTCTTTGTCCTATCAGTTATGATTGAGGGAAAGCTACCTGATTGGCGGGTAGTGATCGAACTATTGGGGATCGATTTATCACGTCTCATTTAGATGTGATAAATCGATCTCCGAACGCTCTCCCCATCGACTTCGGAACTCCAGCTCGCCAAGAGGCGCAAGCGGAGTTGATGGGGGAGCCCGCTGCTACCGTGAGGACGGCAGGTAAGTCAACCTAAGACGCGCCAACTTCAGCTACGTTATTCATGTAGCTGAAGTTGCGTATCTTAGGTCGACCCCCACCCTGTTAGTGTAGATCAAACCTAAGGGGTTTAGTGTAAATCATGCCCACGCAGTGTGGTGCTCTGTCCCCACCTGCTGGTGGCTAGGCCACCAAGAGACTGATGAACTTGCTACAGCTATGGCGCCTTAGAGAACTGCCACTAGAGGCTCATGTACTCAGAAACAAAGATTCCCAGGTTCAATCCCCACTGCTGACAACCTAGCTAGGAGCTCTGGTCCTCCATTAAGGAAAAAAGGGCCATGGTTAGTTTGAGAGTAATTGACCCTAATTTTACCCTACACTACTTTTAGTATAGAGGTAGATTAACACTTTTTTTCCAGTTAGCTCTAGGGTTGACCAGAATCAGAAGAACTGAGGTAAAAGGGGTTTACCTACGTCTACACGAGAGAGGAAGTCAAAGGTAACAACTCTGTCTTAGCTTACATCAACTTAACCTTGACCACTTTCCCTAGTCTAGCCGTACCCTAAGAGATGGCTCTTTGTCTGATGTCAGTCAGGTTTGTGACCATGCTGAGCTCTTGTGGGATGGAGTTTTCACAGCCAGGGGCCAGCTGCTGAAAAAGCTGTGTCTCATGGCCACTAGCCTCGATCCTGTGATTGACAGCTCTGTTATGCTGGAGAAGTACTGCCACTGTGTCTTGAGACAGAGAGAATCAGTCTCTTAGAAAGCTCACTGAGGCTTTGGTCTTGTTCTTTCAAGGCCTGATTTTGATCTTCAAAGATCAAAGCATTGGCATGATATGCTCTGCGTAGGCCATGGCTGTTTATCAGGTGGGCTTGTTCCACCAGGTTAAACTCTGTTTCAGTGACTTTGATTTCATTCCCAAGTAGTGTGTGTTGTAAAAATCAAGCGTAAAAGTTGCCAGTTCATTGGTCACCATGCCCATTGCCAAGGGCTGCAGTCTCATGGCCAGCAGAATGTTTTTGTACAGCTGGTGCTACTGCAGAAGCCAGCATCAGTGAGGAGCCCAGGAAGAGTCCTAGGCTGAATACCACTTGAATGATGGCCAGTGGCCGAGATCTTTCTTTGAGGGTGGATATGGTATTGGCTAGGCCCTTTGGTACATTTCCCTCTTCCTGCCAGCATCCGCTCATCATGTCCATATTGCAAGATTTGAACATCTCCCTATTAGGAAACAAATTTCAAACTAACAAGTCATTTCACCTTTCAAAAGGATGTTTACAAATTAAAAAGGGATCAGAAAAGGGCCACAAGAATGATTCAAGGCCTTGTAGTGAGAGGCTGACAAAGCTCTATCTATTTCATTTATCCAAGAGTTTAAGAGGTGACTTGATCTACAGGTGTCTACATGGGGAAGACATTTCTGATAGTAGACAGCTCTTTAATCTAGCAGAAAAAGACAAACCAAGGACCAATGGTTGGAAGCTAGAAAAATTCAGACTAGAAATAAGGTGCACAGTGTGTGTATTTATTGACAGTGAAGGTAATTAACCATCGGAACAACTTACCTAGCAGTTCTCTAACATCTGAAGTCTTTAAGTCAACACTTGACGTCTTTCTGTAAGATATGCTGTAGGTCAAGCGGAAGTTATGGGACTGATGCAGAAATCCCTGGTTGATGTTCTCTGGCCTGGGTTGTACAGGTGCTCGGACAATGAGCATAAAAGGTCCGTGCTAGCTTTCAAATCTACATATCCATGCATTGCACACAGGCCAGAGAATAGCAATCAAGTGGGAAGAATCTTCATTCAGAATTGTCCTGAACAAGTACCCTGAGATCATGAGGCCATATGGTACTGCTGAACCCCTAAAACCTCCATCTCCCTTCCCCCATCCTCTTAACAGTCATTCTCCTTCGCCTTAAAGAATGGCCCTTTCAGAGCTAAGAGAAAGCGTCCGAGATGAAGGGGGTGGGAGATCTGAGGTGGTACCTTGCCCTTTGAGCCTGTGACAACCACTGTTCAAAAAGCTGATTTCTTTTCTTAACATTGTTCACAGACCAAGCCACCAGGTTCCCAGTTCTAGAGTTCATAGAGCAGATAACATGTCCATGAACCAAAAGGACTAAGCCCCTGGCCTCTCTCTGTTAAAATACAAAGGGGAACTAAGACCGTGGGTGATCATTGCTAGGATCACTTGACCATATCTCACTAAATCAATTCCCTGCCCTTACAGGGCTTCATCCCTCCTATTCTGTGCCTGTGGCAGGCAATATCCTAATCTCCTGAGGGCTGTAATACTTTGGTCTAATTCTAATTGTCAGGCTGGGAACGGGGGTGGCTGGGTGGTGGGGGTGGGGGTCTGTGATATGCAGGAGACCAGACCTCCTGAAAAGACTATTCTGGCCTTAAACTCTACGTCTATATGAAATCGAAGCCCTTTTGAAGTCAATGGGAGTTTTCCCATTAACTTCAGTAGAGCCAGGATTTTGCCCTTTGTCTCTCTTTCTCATCAGAAGGGGAGCAGGAACATAAGGGGTGTATGGATGGATGGGGGGGGGGGTCCATGATCATCTTTGTCTTCCCATAGACTGGAGAAGGGCAGGAATGGCACGGCTGGGCAGCGGCTCACATGTGGACTGGCAGAATATGCATTCTGAGCAGGGCTCGGGGTGCTAGCCCAGGCCACATCAGCTGGTCCCCAGTCATCTCCTCCGTCCTGCCAGCTGCTGTCCTCCGCTAGTCAGCGGGCTGCAGGTAGCTCGGCCTGTCCTGGGGACTGGCCCACCGGGTGGACCGGCCAAGACCTGGAGATCCGTTCCAACGCTATTATGCAACGCTGTCCGTGTGGGAATTGCTGGCTGCATTCTGACATTGTTTCCATGGTAACTGACATACTTCAAAGCGGTGAAAGCAGAGGGAGACTTGAAAACGAGACCAAAAGCCCAACATAAATGACAAATGCATTGCGCGGTGGTGCAGACAGGCCAGGACTCTGTGGCGAGCGCTTGTTTGTTTGCAAAGACCTATGTGACCCAGACACATTGACCCGGCTGGCAGCGCTGCCCCTCCTCACTGCTTTGCAGGCCCACGTCACGGCATCGCTTTGATGGGGTGAGACCCAGCTGGTGTTTTCTCTTCAATGACCATGGTGAACCAATGCCTGTGTGTTCTGTGACGCTTCCAAAATAGTCAGATGATTCTATTAGGGTAGCACCTACATGGGGGTGGAAAAGAGCTGTGGGGGGGGGATTAGGGTTTGTGGGGCCCCTGGGCCAGAGCTCCTCCCCACCCCTTCTGCCTCCAGTCCCTTCCGCCCCTGGCCCTCCTGCCAGGGAAATGAGGTTGGGGTGCAGGGGCTCCCATTTTTACGGGCCACTCCAATTGGCACAGGCCCCATTGGTCCAGTGGATAATCCGCCACTGCACCTACAGGCTCAAACTGAGATCATGGTCCCATTGTGCTAAATGCTGTACATACCCAGTGACACATGGCCGCTACCCCAGAGAGCTAACAATCCAAACAGCTTTGTCAGCATTACTACCCCAGCCCTACAGAGGGGACACAAAAGCACAGGCAGAGGAAGTGACTTGACCAGCTTGCACAGGGAGTCTGTAGCAGAGCCAAGAACTAAACACAGATCTTTTAGGGCCAAGACTCTCATCTTAACACAAACCTCCTCCTTCCCACGCTTCACTTTGCTCAGTTTCTTAAGAGAGGCCAAGACCACATCGGGCTCCTAAAATGAGGCCAGCTCCAAGGTGTGTTGTGAAGCTAAATGTATGGATAGTAGGAAGCAACTAGGGATCCCGGGAGGGGAGGTGCAAAGTGTCGTTGTAGAGTAGAATATAAACCCTTTATACTCCATGATCCCTGGTCTCCAGGTGCTGCCTGTCTGGCAGCAGCAAGAGCAAGGCCCAATTCTCCTCTCTCCCAAGAGAATTCATTAATATACTCCGAGTAGGGTGACTAGATGCCCTGATTTTATAGGGACAGTCCCAATTTTGGGGTCTTTTTCTTATATAGGCTCCTATTACCCCCACCCCATCCCGATTTTTCACACTTGCTGTCTGCTCACCCTAGGTAGGAGACCACACGGTGCTTGAAGCCATCAGCATCTCTCACAGCTCAGCACAGAGTCGTTCATGGCTCGGGTCGGTGCTTTCATTAGGCATGTCCAGGAGTTTCTGAGCTTCATCACCAGGCTCTGAGTACAAAACGTCTCTGGAACTATACAAACCCTAACCATCTGGGGTGACCCTGTACCAAGGTGAAAAACACACATCACTCAAATCTAAGCATGGTCATTTAGCCCATTAACAGCTTCCTTGCACCGCTCAGAGGGAACCTGGGTGTCAGTGATAATGCTGCTGCTGTGGACAGCTGGTCCCTAGGGAGGTGAGAATACAGACTAGATAATGTATTTATCTTAAGGGAAGAGCAGGGGGAGGGGGAACTGCAGGCCAGGAAAAACAATGTATGTCTAGGTTTCAATCTTCTTAATCTATTATAAAGAAAACAAGCAATGGGGGGAAATAGATTGGTCTCTAAGCAGAGGGTAGCCTCCTCCGCATCTACTTAATTGATTAATTCTTTTATCGCAGAGTTATCTGTTTGATGTGCCTTTCCATAAAAGCAGTTCAGAAACTTCACGGGAGTTAATCCGTGAAAATGGCTGGAGCAGCAAAGCCAGCCCTTTGCTTAAAGGACGTGGTGATCACTTCCCATTCAGCCGCTTTCAAAGTTGTGGTGAAAGTCTCTGTTAACCTTCGCATTTCAGAGTTCCTTTCTTGGCACTAGGGAATGTAAAGGAGATTTTGATTAGAATCAAAAGGAGCATACAAGAAATTTGGCGGAACCTGAACAAAATTACACACACCACACGAGCAAAGATAGGCAGATCTCTCTCACACACACACACACGAGGCCAAATTCAGCCCTGATCGCAGGCCTTCTCTATACTAGGGATTTTCTTTACATTCAGCCACTGTTGTAACAGCATTGTGCAAACTCCTAGTAGAGACAGGCAAAGCAATTATTCCCCCAGTGTAGGTTACCCCTGCTTGCAGCCAGTCTCAGCTTAACCAGCCAAATATCAGTTGGTTGCAATTTATTCAGCCTGTACCAGGACTTTACACTGGTGCAGCTTACATCAGTAGCTGGCCATCAATGGGTAAAATGAGGGAAAGTCCCCAGGGTAGCCAAGACCCACCTCTGTTGAGTTCAGTGGCCCATTCCATTCATTTTCCAGCTTTCCAGTGGATGCAGACGGAGCTGGCATTCGGTCCTGGACTAGCACAAAGAATAGCTGTTTCAGTAGGTGATACCTTCCCTTAGGGCGAGTCCTGACCCAGTGCATTAGAGACACTGGCTTTCAGATTAGATGCGAGTGAAACCAGGCTCTGGGCACCCATGAAAGATTCCTGGGCCTATTTCACAAAAGCAGGGCTGATAACTGCAGCCTCGCCGCTAATTCCTCTCTGCGTCCCTGGTGGCTACATTTCTGCATATGCACGTTTCCTTTGAATTCTACCTGAAATCCTCCTTCACTTCCTGTCCTAAGCAGGGTGTGGTTGTGCATCCTTAAACAACTCCTGTAGTCCACAGCAGAGGTGGCTGCACTGCAGAAGTGCTGTCTGTAGATACATTTTAAAGTGCATGGGAATGCCTCAGACGTTACACCAACATAAGACACCAAGATCTATTTGTGTCAGCAGTGGAAGCTTCAAAACCCCAGATGAGTCCCTGGGACTTCTATTCATCTACCGCCCACTGGTTATGTAATGTACAGGGAAAGCATTCATTGTGTCCTCCTCTGGTGGCTGGTCCACTAAAGGATAACAGCCTTCTACTGCTACCAGCTGACAGGATTATTCCCTTTAGCTCAGGTGGTAGAGGTCTGTACTAAAGATCTCAGCTTCAAACCAATCTATTACACGTATTTTTCCAATTTGGCCGCACTTGCCTTTAGCTGAGAGTTAGCTCCAGGTAGAACAGCCAAGTGGAAGGAGGATGCAGGTCAGATCCCTGACACTTTCCCCTCTTTTCCATCCCATCCCCGACTTTGGCCAACTTGACAATAGTGCAGGGGGAGGTCACCTAGGAGTTCATCTCCCATGACAGATCATTCAGTGAAGGCCAAACGTTAACACATTCACTTTCAGCACCACGGTCAGAGCCCGGAGAGGAAATGGATGCCAGGAAGAACCCACGATTGGCTTTGTGCTGAGCTCCTCCAACCCGAGAATGGAGAGAGAGCAACAGAACCGTCCTGCGGCTCTTTATGGCTGCATTCCTCCCAGCGAGATCTCTGGGATGTACAGTGCTCTTCTGCCCAAGTACAGGCCAGGCCTGACCCCACCTAGCTGAGGAGAGCTCTGCCCAAGGTCCATTAGCTCCAGAACCATTGGCCTGTCCCTGAACAGAATTCTGCGCTAGGCTTGGTAAGGCTGTGGGTTGCAGCATGGCTTAGTAGCTAGGGACTGGGTATAGCAGTCTGAAGGTGCGGGTTCTAGACTCAGCTCTATTCCTCCCTTTCTGTAGGCCCTTGGGTGAAGCACTTTGCTGCTCCATGCCTCAGTTCCACACCTGGTCTGCTGCTGAGCATCCTTAGTGAAGTGCTGGGAGGTATCTGGGTGAAACGGGCTGCGACAGAACGCAGCATGGTAATGACGTCGCCTTGGTTGGTAAACCATGATTTTAGTCCAGCTGGTTTAAGCCCCCAGCAGCCCTTGGGTAAAGGAGTCAGTGTGTTGGAAATTAGGCCTCATCAGTGAGCTAAATCCGGAGGGGACGTGCTATTCTATGCATTGCTTCCTTTGGTGATCAGAGTAGCAGCTAAAAGCAATGTCCCAAACAGCTCAACTCTAGTACTCAGCTGCTAAGTCTCAATGGGGTTGAGGAGCTCATGGACTGGGCCCGTGTTTCTCCTTTTAGTCCATTCTGTGATGTCTTTGTCTTGTTTGGTCTTCAGGGAAATGAGACTGGACTTGAACAACATCAGTGGCTGCTCTAGCCCATCTCAGTTAACATTTTTTGCCATTTCTCAAAAGGACAACTCTTACCGTCTTGAATACCACGGATGAGACGTACAAACAGGGCTGGGGGTGGGGGTTCTTCATTGTACAGACTCTCTATAGATAAGGGGAAATAGAGGAAGGGATATTGTTAAAATGGAAGCTTCACTTAATACTTTACATGTCAAATGTTTTCACTGGTTTTCTGTTTCCCGTTTGGATCTCCAATAGAAAGGGTGAGAGATTTGAATGGTGGTTGTGTGCTCTGGCACTAAGCAGGATGAGGTCTCTATATTCCAGAACCTTGAACCTTGTTTAAAATCATTTAATGGTGGTCAGTGATGGGGTCAGATTAACCCCTTTGACTCTCTGGGCCCATTTATTCCATTGAAATTATTACAATGGTCCACAGTCTGCCAACATCAGATGAAATAGTAATAGGCACATGCACAATAGCTTCAGGCTGCTGGTTCAAATCCAGACCAGGTGAACAGTATCTAAGAGCCTGATCCTGCCAGGTGCTGGGCCCCTTCAGCTCGTTGACTTCAGTGAGCGCTGAGGCATCTCAGCGTCTCACGGGATCAGCTCTTGGCGTCTGGTGGCTGTTCCATCTGAAATGCGTTTGCTGGGTTTCAGTCTAATTCCCAGGGACGTGATGTCCACAATACCAGACACGCATCCCCACCGCTGGAAATAGCTTGCAGCCCTGTCAGCAGAAAGGCCAAGGAGCGAAGAAGCTATGGAGACCTTACTCCTCTCAAACCCCTAACGATGTCGCCTCCCCTACCCGTCCGCGTTTTGAAATGGAGGCATATCAACTGAACCGTGTGGGAGAGTTTGCACTGAAACTTGTACTTCTACAATGTCTAAGTAGAAGACTGCAAAGCTATTATTTCTGGGGTTTCAGCAACATTCACACCATATGGAACTCCCACCTATAGGAGTTAAGGTTTGGTTCAGTAAAGGATCCAGGAGTATGAATGGCCATCCAGACGTATGGTATGGAAATCTCATAAGAGAAGCTCTCTTCCAAGATATCTCCTATTTCCCCAGGTGCTGGAAATACCATGTGATATAAGCCCTCCCAAGGTATTTTGACATTTCTGCTTCCTGCCTCCTCCAGAAATGCATCACAATCAGGAACAATGGTAGGTGGTGAGTCTTAAGCAATTTTTCCTAACCTGAAATACAGCCTTGGTTTTTGGCTCCCATTTCGGGTGGATTCTTATTTGTGTCCATACGGATCCACTCATCCCAAAAAGTCATATCACAGGATCCAAACCCACCACATCATCTTGTCAGTAGCCACAGCTGGCTAGCAGCCATCAGCTGCAGATAGCCATACCTGGTTAGCTCAATGAATCTCCCAGCTAAATTTGCAGTATCTGCATTTTTCAGCAGCTGAGGAAACAAAAATAATTAGAAAACAAAAACAAAAAACACCTTTTAAAATACAAAAGCCAGGCAGCTGTCAGACTAACCTATCTGCCTCTCTCCCCTTCTGGCCTTAGATAGGAAGGGTTAAAATCCCTAGGACACCATCTCAGGACATCCTACCAGGCACCTTGGATCTGTTCCTTCGGAGTGAGACTGTACATATATCTGAGATAGAGGCCCAGACTCCCCACACACACCCTCACATCACTCCTTCGAAATCCATCCTCCTTTGTGTGAGCCATGGAGCTCCTTTGGGGAGACATGAATGGGGCTCTGAATGGGCTGAGACCACCAGCAGAAGTTCTCATTACAATAAGGTGGTTGTTTTGCTGAGCTCTTCCCAGATCCTTGCCACCTGTTCTCTGCTTTGTCCTGCCCCTTCCCTGCCTTGTTTACTTCACCTCCTTTCTGGATTCTGATTAGAGCTGGCTAAAGTCTGCACAGCAGCGTTTGGGAACAAATGTCCCAATTCCCAATCCCATTACATCCCTTCTTGCTCTCCATTCATGGACATTCAGGTACGTGGGGTTGGCTTACACTGAAAATTGCCATCCCGGTAGCAGAATGCCACCAACAGCGTTGTGGTAGGAGGAAAGATGGTCTTGTCTTCAAAATACTGGAGTGGGACTCAGGAGATCTGGATTAAATGTGAGCCACAGACTCCCTGGATAACCTCAGTCAAGTCACTTAAGGCCTTTGCGCATGAAGGGGATAATTGGGAAGCCAGGCTGAGGTTTCTTTGCTAAACCAGTCACTTTGGGCCCCCATTTGGTAAGCTCTAAAAAGCCCAGCTCCCAAATAGAGGAAACTCTTCTGGCAATATGCATCCAGGTGGTATTTCAGGTTCCTTACAGGTTTCCTTTTAATTACAATTGATTTTTCATGAGATTTTAGTGCTTGTGAAAAGTGGCAGATGAATATCTGGGAGAGCAAACTCCATGCGTTATCCCTAGGATGGGAACAGCAACAGCCGGAGTGAATTTCCCACAGTCCACCGCCGAACCATAGCCGTAAGCTGGACAGGCCACCCCTAGGTAAGCGGGGAGCTCAACCTCCGGGACACCTTCGGTTCTGGGATTCTCTGCTGAGGCGGGGAGCCGGTTACAATGAAATCCAGTGGGAAACGGACTAAGACCCCTCGGCCCCATTCACACGGGCCCAGCAGACGCTGGAGAGATGCAAGTTGATAGCCTTTCTCCAGTCTGGATCAAGACTGCTAACCCTTTCTGTTACCCAGCCCCCACTAGCAAGAGCCTGGGGTGGATGACACACAGGACTGTGTTCTGCCCAAACAAGCAGACATACAGGCCATTTGCCAAGTTAGCCGCTCCTTTGGAAGGATGGGATTTGCCTTCCAGAAGCAGAGAGGCTGGCTATGGGGCCAAATGGGGGATCAACACAGAAAGAGTGAGGGCCAAAACTTCCTTCGGGATCCCCCAGAGTGACTGCTCATAATGGTGAGGGGACCTTTTCCCTTCTTCTGCCCTTCCTTTCCTGTCCACTCACCCCGTTTTTCCTGGACAAAGGAGCTGTGAAAACATAGCTTAAGCCCTGGGTTTCCTGGCTGCTGGAAATCTGTCCCAGCAGCGGTAGCTGCTACCACAAATGAAGAGCGAGGGAGCATCCCGAAATGACGCCAAGTCCAAAACTTGAGACTCAAACACCTTGAAGCTCTCTAAGCTTCAGCGCCCTTGGTAGGAGACGACAGCCAGGTTCACCGGTCCTCTGTCTGCAGTGCTGCCGCCTGAAGGGAGATGGTTTTTCTCTGCCTTTTAATCTAGGAGAGAGGCGCTTCATTACAGAGAGATTACTGAGACAGCACAACAGAAGGAAACGTGGGCAGAATGACAGCCCGCCACGCAGCAAGGAGCACACCGGGGAATGGGAGTATTGATCCCGCTGCCAGTCAGTGTCAGGGCAGAAGACGGTCTTGTGACTGAGCATGGGACTGGGAATCAGGAGAGCTGACTCTGCCACCGACACTGTATGTGGCCTGGGTCAAGTCACTTTCTCTCTGTGTGCGCCTCAGGTCCCCACCTGTACAATGGGGGAGAATGATACCTCTTCTCTCCTGCCCTTGGGCTGTCTTGTATTCAGACCTCTCCAGGGCACAGCCTGCTTCTCGCTCTGTGTTTGTGCAGTATCCAGAACCCTGGCTCCATGGGAATCTCTAGAACTACAGGGACAATAGTATAACCACCCCCATAGGCCTGCAACAGAGGGGAGTAGACAGACATGTCACAACCCTGCATGGACCAGATGGCCTATTAGGTCTCTAACCTCTAGGAGTGAAGGTGGGGAGAAGGTCGGGGTGGACTGGAGCAGGAAAAGGTGTTGAGGTACGTTGACAAAGGAAGTATCATTACTCTTGCTCCACAGATGGGGAACTGGGGAACAGCACGATTATACTACTTCCCAAGGCCATATAGGTAGGTAGGAATTGACCTTTGCTTCGGTGAGCTCCGAGCCACTGCCATTCCTACAAGCCCAGCCATCCTGCCTTAGAGCCAGGCCCCTTAACTGGACAGCAACCTACCAATGGCCAAATAAGCCACCCTGGATATAGGTTTCCAATCCTGAATGCTGAGAGAGCACCAGGAACAGTCTGACTGAAAGCTGGTTAGGAGAGGTGCATGTGCTCCTTAGTAGCTGGCCTCTGCCAGGCTTTGCTTTGACATGGGCTAAGGAGGCCAGGGGGCTGGTTTCCTGAGGATCTGTATTCCGCTTTATCCAAAGCACCAAAGTTCAGGGTGTTCGGATAAGAGGTTTTGTTTCATCTGGCTTGATGCAGGCTGCAGGGTACATATGGGACTTACTGTCCCAGGCGGCCACCGAGGTCAACGTTGCGTTTTTGAAAGAGTTGGATAATTTCATGACCATAATTTATGGTGATATAAATTAAGATACTATAGAGTGTCAAACTTCATGTTTCCAGGCATACCAAGCGGGGGGACAAAGGGGGATTTTTCTCCCAGGTACAACATCACGCTATAGACCAGGTGCATCATGGGTTGATTTTGGCTCTTCTATGAATCATTGCATATAAGCCCTGCGGGGGGCAGGATGAAACAATGATGTGATCCAGCCTGCAGAAAGCAGCATAACAGTGGTTTGATGCAGTCCAGCAAAAGGTGGATGCAAGGCTGGGTGGATCAGTGATCTGCTCAGTATGATGAGAGGCAGGATAGCGACCGGATGGACTGGTGGTCTGATATGCTGTACGGCAAGGATTTCAAACTAGTTGGATGAGTGATCTGGTCCAATGTTACAAATCCTTGGTAAATTCTATTCTCAGTTACACTGGGGGGCAAACCCAGAGTAACTCTACAGATAATGCATTTATTCCAGATTTACACCACGTAACCATGAGCAAGATCCGATCACCTGAGGAAATGAATCTCACAAGTTCCTAGTTCTTTTCATAGAGTGAAAGGGCAGAAGGGACCATTAGACCATCTAGACTGGCCTCCTGTATAACACAGACCACGGAATTTCACTCAATTACCCCTGTATTGCTCTTGACTAAAGCACATCTTCCAGAAAGGCATATAGTCTTGATTTTAAGACAACAAGAGGTGTTTCATTACATCTGCAGGGGGTTTGTCAGGTCCCCCTTGGGAACTTTTTACAAACCAGAATCAATGTATTTTGGGAATGGCTACTGAATTATTTCCCATTGGGCTTATGAAGGCAGGGATGGCTGATAGTTGCTTTAGTTTTCAGCTCCTTTGCCTTATCACCCTGTGAAGTTTTACCCCAGCTGTGGTCACCTGTTTGATTACAAAGTGGCTGCCTTTAAGTAATCAGAATTAATTTGGAGTTAAACTTCTCTTGCCTGGCGGGGGAGGGGGAACTCCAGCTGTGTGAATTCAGAGCACCGGCTTTTTTTAATCTCTGTCTCTTTCCCCTGCACTGACTCTAATTTTGTGGTTCTCTGCGTTCCCCGAAAATAACCTTCAGTCCCAATTTCGATCTGTCATATTCATTATATCACAGCTGTCTGCAGACTATACTTATCACTCGCAATCCACTCAGTTACACTTGTGATTAAAACTGATTGCGAGTTTGAGCCTGACTGCTCTGCCTGGAAATTGGGAACGTCTTTATAACTTTAGACAGCAGATCAAAGGGCCTCTGATTAATATTGCAAGGCCGCGGCGATGTTACGCTGAGTCTCAATCCCAAAATGTACAAGGTATTTATGTATCTGGACAGATGAAGGACAGGCCAACTGGATGGTTTAAAATTAGAAATCGGCCCAAACTGGAATCCCAGATGTACATTTGGGGAAGGTGGGGATTGAAATCTGAGCTCAGAAATTGGGAACTCAGCTCATTCCCTGCTCCAAATTTTGCAAATGGTCTGAGAATCTTTACATTGGCCTGAACCAAACCTTCACATTCATAGATTCATAGAGTTAAAGGCCATAAGGGACCATGTGATCATCTAGTCTGACCTCCTGTGTAATACAGGATATTAAATGTCACCCACTTTCTCATTATTGAGCCCAATAACTTGTGATTGATGGAAGCATAACTCATGGTTGGTTAACACGTATCTTCCAGAAAGGCATCCAGTCTTGGTCTGAAGGCATCAAAAGATGGAGACTCCATCTGTTCCCTTGGTAGTTTGCTCCAGTGCTCAAACATTGTCACTGGTATGAATTTGTGCCTTATTTCCAATTTGGCTTGGTCTGGCATTAGCTTCCAACCATTGGTTCTTGTTATGTCTTTCTTGCTAGATTAAAGAGTCCTTTAGTACTCAGTATTTTCTCGCCAGATAAGTTCTTATACATTGAATTCAAATCACCTCTCAATCTTCTTTTTGATAAGCTAAACAGACTTGAGTTCTTTAAGTTCTTTAAGGAGGCATTTTCTCCACCCTTGATGCATTTTATAGCTATTTACTCATCCTCTACTTTTTACAGGGTAAACATCAGAACTTCACCTGGTATTCCAGTAATGGTCTCACAGATTCTATATACATAGTGAAAATCATCTCCCTGCTCCTTCTCACTACTCCTCTGTTTATACATCCAAGGATCACATTAGCCCTTTTTGGCCAAAGCATCATTCTAGGAGCTCAAGTCGAGTCCAATGTGAGCCCTAAATCCCTTTCAGAGTCACTTTCCAGGGTACAGTCCTCTATGCCATAGAGACGGCCGCATCCCTGGTCCCTAGATATCTAACTTCGCATTTGGCTGTATTAAACACATTTTGTTTAAATGGGCCCTGGTTACCAAGTAAGCCAGATCGCTCTGTATAACTGCCCTGCCCTCCTCATTATTTACTACTCCGCCAATCATTGTGTCACCTGCAAATTTTATCAGCAGTAATTTTATATTTACTCCCAGATCATTGATGAAAATATTGAATAATGTCAGATCTAATGCTGATCCCTACAGAACCCCAATAGAAACAGTTCTGTTCGATGACTTCCCATTGATGACAAGTTTTTGATATCTGTAAGTTTGTCAATGACTAAAACATTTAACATCTGCTTTATTGCTATTGTATAGTACTAATTTTTCTATCTGAATGTCAGGTTGCACTAAGTCAAATGCCTTAGAAAAGTCTAAGTATATTACATCTATGCAGTTACCTTTATCAATCATATCTGTGATCTTCTCAAAGAATTACATCAGGGTTGACAAGACCTATTTTCCAAACACCATGTTGAGTGGCATTAATCATATTCCACTATATGTCCACCCATCTAGATTCCCGAACACAACTTTGAAACAACCAAGGAGGAGGTGGATGAGAGCGATTCCTTTCTGGGTTTTACGCTGAGCTCAGTGCCATGCAGTAACAGGACTTCGGGAGTTTGGTGGGTGCTGTTGGTTGGATACCAATGAAGTGCAGAGATGATCAACGAAGCTTTTGCTACTTGTCTCACTTTGCATGGAGTCTCAGTGCTTTGATTTAAGAAGCTCCCAAATAACATGGGACATAAACCCTTCCGACTTTGAAGGGCTCACTAGACATACGCAGATCAGAACTTTGTGGTTTGGGCTCATCTCAAGACAAATTAAGAACGGGCTTGAACCATTGCTTGAACCTCATCTGGGAGTGAAGTTTGAGCTTAGAAAGAGGAGCGGTAACCTATTGAGTTTGGGCTTCAGGCTTGGCAAGAATTGAAGCCTCTTTAAGTATGGACACTGTTCTGGTTTGTTGTGTTTGGATTAGAGGATGGGGAGTGGGACTTCAACTTTCAGAAGAAATCAGGGGACATGAAATTCATTATATCAAAAGTCAATGCAATTTTTTTAAATCATTCAAGTTTTGAGCTGAGGTTTGGGGGTCTTCTGACTTCGTTTGAACCACTTCACCCGTTGTTTGGCGTGAGAGCACTCAACAGAGGGAACCATGCAGTCTTGAGCATCAAGCAACACCAGGCCTACAACCACACACCATATGACAAAGAGTAAGCAGCCTTCCTCTAAGAATGATATGAACACGTCAATTCTCCTGGGGAGCAGCTAGCAGCCTGGAGCAATCTCACTAGATTGGTTGTAGCCAGGAGATTTCCTGTAACGACCCTGAGAGTGTAACCTTATGGCCAAGGTCTGACCTCTCCCCGCTGCACTGATTACTAGAGGCTCTCAGATTGCAGGGGAAGCCCTTCCGCTCTTCATGCTCAGCTGGCTGCGATCTGGAATCAGAATTAGTTCTGATAATTAACACTTGGCTTCTTCCCTCCTCCCCCCAGCACCCACCCCAGTGCTCTCCAGCAGAGAGTCCAATGCCACCCTAAACATGTTTCTAAAGAATGCTTGATGTAGCTCCACTGAATGAGAACATACTCGGCTAAACCAGGAGGACATTACATTCACACATACTCCCACACGTCTGAAGAATCCCCTGCACACCCCAAGCAGATCTTATCACTGATGCACAGTAGCATAAGCGTTCTTCCTATCGCTATCTGATCCACAGTACTGACAGTGGGAATCATTCTTGTCCACTCTATTCTGCAGAGCTTTTTATCATCCAGGTCTCCGAGTGCCTTCCAGTCACTCATTAAGTGATCTGACTAACCTCTGTGGTTTGCAGTTTTGGAGCCATGTGGGTCCCAGGATATTAGAGACACAGGGTGGGCGAGGTAATATCTTATATACAATCTTTACAGTATCTTTGATAAAGAGACATGCTTGCAAGACACAGCTGCACAGAGCTTGAAAGCTTGTCTCTTTCCCCAGCAGAAGTTGATGCAATAAAAGATATTACCTCACGCATCTTGTCTCTCTAATAGGACTAACATCCATCACATGTAGTTTGTTCTCTCTCATCCTCACCCCAGGGGGGAAGCTGTGTGTGCAGTGAAGTGGTTTGTTTTGGTAGGGATCTTTTGTTTAAATGCATACACTGCTCTTTGTTTCTATCGGAGAAGGCAGGTCAGAGAAGTGCACCTTGCACTTTGGAGCAGTAACTTTAACCCAAAGTCCCATAACCCAGGGATTGCCACAGTGGATTGGAGGGCGCGCTCAAGTTGGCAAAGTTGTAACGGGTGAGTTTTCCTGAATACTAATATGACATCACAAAAACGTGTGTAAACTATTAACTTCCCCACTAATGAGTCACAACACAAGCAATGCCCAGTGACTGCTACCTACTCATCGCCAGCAATGCACAAAAATGAAGTGGAAAATAAGCAAGAAAATGCAAATATTCCAGATTCACTACGGTAACAACATATTTTGTCATGTACAACACATCTTTTTGTTTTCTGAATGTTCCTGATAAGCGACAGTGATGTTGCTTTATTGGTCAGTGTCTAGCAGTGCACGCCGGATTAAACAGACGCAACAAAGAAGACACAGAGCTGAGCATTACCAGCTGTTCCATATGTAGCCCATCCACCTTTCCTAAATTACCATTCCTCTCATGAATCAATGACCCTACTCTGTACTGATATGATTAAGAATAAAACTAGAGCTCTGATCCTGCAATGTACAACATACAGATTTCTGTGCAGCCCCTCTGAAGACTTCAGTAGGACTCTTTTCAGACATAGGCCACTGTCATTGCATTGTAAAATGGCAGGATTGAGGCCTAGATCACTAAGAACCAAAGGTAGGTGAGGCAAGATATGATTCAAGCAGAGCTTGAATCAGACCTGACAAATGTCAGATCAGAAGACTTAAGCAACTGCCATTTACTATATTGTTTGTACAGCCCCTAGCGCAATGTGGCTTTGATCTGGCCAGTCTTTAGATGTTTTCAAAATAGATTGATGTACAATGGTAATAGGCCACATGTACATAGTTAAGGGAGGGTTTCACAAAAAGTTGCATGGGAAAGGAATAGAATAATTCAGCTTTTTAAATAAGTGTTTGGGGCAATTTTCCTAGTTCATATTCATGGGACAGGTGACCTTTAGCACCCCAATCTGCCGCCTCCCGATTTCATAAAATACATTTTTATTTCTGTAAAATGTTAAGACAATGCCTTTGACACACATTCAAATACAATTAACATAAAGAGGAAAACAGCAGGTTTCTCCCCAAACAGCCCCACTCCAGCCTTCCCCAAAAGCCCGGGTTGGGGAGTGTGCTCTGCAAGAGCGGAGAGGAGAAAAGTGGGGCTTGTATTACAGCTCAGATAATGCCAATGTCCCAGCTGGATCTTGGTTCCAGGCAGAGTCAACAGAGTTTTCAAGACTATGCCATATCACACAACCAGTTCTAGATGTTTAAATCACATTTCTACATGTCTCTAATATAGTTTATTACATGGTTTTCTTTCTCAAGAGCAAATAATCCTTAAACGTACCGTAGTAAAACAATGGAAGTGAATATTTCAGTGCTGGAAAACCTCCCTAATGAGCCCACAACTATTTTTTACTCCACAATTCCTTTTCTCACCATGGCTGTCAAGGATTTTTGGTGTCCTGAACAAACTGGAAAATATATACCCCACCACAACTCCCGCAGTGACTAACTCAATAAATGTCATCAGATGTTTGGGGCCCCAGGCAAGTCACCTGTTCTGCCCACAGCGCTTGCCCTATAAGTGACTAAAGCCAATACCTGTGGTATTAACTTGAATTATTATCCCCCTTCTCTGAGTTATTTCCTTTCCAGAACCCCTTCACGCAAGTAGGCTTAGCGAGATTGACAAGAAAGTAAGAATATAAATCCCTCGTTCTTAATACCACCAGAGATCATTAAAACAATTGAACATTAAAACAATTTGACAACTCTGGTCTTCTCACTATTCATATTCCTAAGTGACTTTTCAGGTTAGCCAATGAAATGAGATTGACCTGCTTCTTTCTTTATTGGTTCTAGTCAGTTACGCTTTTTGGTCCTTGGGCACTGTACAAAGCTATTATTTCATAGCCAACCTGCATGTAGACACCGTCCAGAGAGCACATTGCAAGCCATCCTTTGTCTCAAGGTTTTCTGTTTGTTTCCAAACAAAAGAGCGTGTGAAACCATCAATACTATGGTGATGGGCGCCGTAGAAATACCGATAAAGGATCCTGACAAATGCAGCAGTCACGTTGCATCATTTATGGCTTTGTTACAAACTCAGCGCAAAGGCATCAAAAGGTTTATGAACCTTCTAAGCTCACGTGGGCTACTTAATTATTGTATCGAAACGATGTTAAATTCATGGGTTTGCTTGATGCTGAAGTGGAACTAATGTTTTGTTTGAGGTTTGCTTTTAGTTTGGGGATTCTGTCTAAACAAAAACTCGGAACAAAAATTAGGAGGGTGTTGAGCTCATCTGACGCAAAACTGAAACATTCGTGGACCCCTGGTAATCATAACCAGATGGTTTCGCACAGTTCTCATTCGCAACCCTGCAAGGAATGCTTAAATGCACAGAAATACTAATTTAACTGGGACTGAAAATATTAGAAACACTTTCCTTGCCCTTTGATGCCACTGGTGGGTTTTTGGTAGTTTTTTAATGATGTAAACATGTAATATTTCAGCTGTTTGTAATACATTAAAATGGTTAATGCAGCCCACAGAGCATCTCACTAGGGCTATTTAATATGCTGGTGATCTCATGGATAAAGCGTAGGCCTGGGGGTCAACAGATCTGAATTCTATTCTTGGCTCTATCTGCGACAGATTGTGTGATCACGGCTATGCCATGTAAGTCGCTCTGGGCTGTCTGTAATATGGGGATAACTATATTTACTGCACTTCCAAGGGAGTTGTATGGCTTAATTCTTGAATAGTTCTTTGAGACCTTCTGAGGGACAATATAACAATGGGAAATATTATTACACAAAACACACATTTTTGACCTAACACAGGGTGGCACAAGACTCCTTTAAACTCTATTCTATTTAGGCTGCACTACGCCACCACTATGGGAAATGAATTAAAGTTGCACCCATGAGCTGGGCCCATCTTCTCCCATCAGCTTTGAGGCCGGGGTGGAGAGCATTCAAACCAAGAGGTCATTTCCATCTGCTTTTCAAATGATGACCTATCAGCTTTTTAGCTGCTTTTCTATTTCAGTTTATCACACAGCTAACCAAAGAGCCAAACTTTCATTTTCCAAACACGTATAACAGCTCTTGGGTCCCCGCAAATGAAGTTCTCCACCTCCACCAGTTTCAGAGTCACAAATTTCCTCTCCAGTACAAACAAGATCCTCCCTGCTCAGACCAACAGCACCCCAATCAGCCCATGTGAGGAGCATTTTATGTTTTCATGATGGTTTATTATTACACTGTGCAGGTTTGTCCAGGCCTTTAAGCACGTTCATGATGACGATTTATCATTGTGAAGCAGTGGACAGGGCACGGGACAGGAGCCAGGACACTCTATTCCTGGCTCTGTCACTGCAGCATCCTCCCCTTCCTGTGCCTCAGTTTCTCCCCCAGCCCACTGTTGAATGGGGCAATCCTCACACCACTGCTGGCTAGGGTGGCCAACTTTCTAATCGTATAAAACCGAACACCCTAGCCCCGCCCCTTTCCTGAGGCCCCACCCATTCCCGGAGGC
>ML677341.1:4445771-4463583 GCA_007922305.1 Dermatemys mawii
AGGCTCCACATGCTGCTCTCACCCACAGGCACCGCCCCCCACCCCAGGCTCCCATTGGTCGGGAACAGTGGAAAGTATTTTCTTCTCTGGTTTTGAAATGTGGCTTCCATGAAAGTGACAGGGTGCAAGATTTGCTGATCACACAACCCATGTGAGTAGGGATCACTTCTCCCTCGGGGAGGGAGGGGCAGCCACTCCTAGGGCGAAACACAGCAGCTATTTAACGGCTCAAAGCAACACTATTACTTAGTTAAAACACCAACAAGTCAATCGCTGCCCCACGGTTGATAAGGTGCAATTTAGTTTAGGTCAGAAAGTGAAGAACTGCATCCAACCGAAATGACACGGGGCATTTAGGGAGGTGCCCAGATTGGAATCTGGCCAGGACATCACGGTTAACTCTTCTGAACAGTGCCCTGCAATTTTTGCTAGTCACAGGCAGGCAGGGACTCGAGTCGATATTCCATCTGCAAGATGGCCACTCCAGCAGCACAGGGCCCCCTGGCACCATGTTGGGACACAGACTCATTGGTGTAACTCACGGTGTGATAACAAACCATCATTAAAAATGCCGCCTACTCACTAACCACTGCTGGCAACCACCTGGGTTTTCTTGATGGCGGTCGTTTGAGCGCTGACCTTGCCCCACGCAGCCCAGCTCACCAGGTCCTCCCCTGAGACATACGGCGGCCAGGAGCAAGTGGGGCTGGGCAAACGATCAACATGCCAATCCTTGATGGGATTCCGGCAGTGTTATAAAGATGTTGATATCTGATCCTCTCCTTTGATTTCTGCCCAGGAAATCCAGCCCTGTTTCATTACAGATCCCTGAGTAACACAGCCTCTTGGCACGTCCCCCGTGGATTGATCATAGGTGTTAGTGGGTGGTGGCCTTGTTGGGCTGGAGCTTGCAGGGGGCTGTGAACTTCCACTGAGGACAAGCAGGGACTCCTCGTGTAGCAGTTGGACGAAGCACCTGGGTATCCCTCTGTCTGCAGCAAGGACTATAACTAACATTTTGCATCCCATTTAGTGTGAGAGGAATTGCTGCTCCCTACAAACAGGTGGCCCTAGAGCCTGGGCCTCTCCCTAGTAATGGAATGCAGCTGTTTCTCTCTGATGGTTACCTGGAGGCCTATCATAGAATCATAAAATCATAGAATTGGAAGGGACCTCAAGTGGTCATCTAGTCCAGTCCCCTGCACTCTAGGCAGCACTAAGTATTATCTAGATCATTCCTGAATGGGTGTTTGTCCAACCCGCTCTTAAAAATCCCCAATGATTTAGATTCCACAACCTCCCTAAGCAATTGATTCCAGTGTTTAAACTCTCTGACAGTTAGGAAGTTTTTCCTAATGTCCAACCTAAACTGCCCTTGCTGCAATTTAAGCCCATTGCTTCTTGTCCTATCCTCATAGGTTAAGAAGAATAATTTTTCTCCCTCCTCCTTGTAACAGCCTTTTATGTACTTGAAAACTGTTATGTCCCCTCTCAGTCTTCTCGTCTCCAGACTAAATAAACCCAGTTTTTTCAGTCTTCCTGCACAGGTCATGTTTTCTAGACATTTAATAATTTTTGTTGCTCTTTTCTGGACTCTCTCCAATTTGTCCACATCCTACCTGAAATGTGGCAGCCAGAACTGGACACAATATTCCAGTTGAAGCCTAATCAGTGTGGAGTAGAGTGGAAGAATGACTTCTCATGTCATGCTTACAATACTCCTGCTAATACCTCCCCGAATTATGTTTGCTTTTTTTACAACAGCAGTACACTGTTGACTCATATTTAGGTTGTGATCCACTATGACTCCCAGATCCCTTTCCGCAGTACTCCTTCCTGGGCAATCATTTCCCATTTTGTATGTGTGCAACTGATTGTTCCTTCCTCAGTGGAGTATTTTGCATTTGTCCTTATTGAATTTCACTCTATTTAGTTCAGACCATTTCTCCAGTTTGTTCAGATCATTTTGAGTTTTACTCCTATTCTTCAAAGCTCCTGCAACCCCTCCCAGCTTGGTATCATCCGCAAACTTTATAAGTGTGCTCTCTATACCATTATCTAAATCACTGATGAAGATATTGAACAGAACCAGACCCAGAACCGATCCCTGTGGGCCCCCACTCATTATGTCCTTCCAGCTCGACTGTGAACCCCTGATAACTACTCTCTGGGAATGGTTTTCCAACCAGATATGCACCCACCTTATAGTAGCTCCATCTAGGTTGTATTTCCCTAGTTTGTTTATGAGAAGTCTTTGCTCCGAGGTTTCCACACACCAAAAGCCAGTGTCCACAGTTGACTTCCTGGGCAAAGAGACCAAAGCCTCAGTGGCCCAGGGAGGCTGAAGTCCCCTCTGATCCAGGGCCCCTGAGGCACATAGGCAAAGCAGGAGAGTGGGAGCATCCTACATCCGTCTGCTGTATCCACCTCTTCTACGTTGCGCCTCATCCAGCATCCGCACCGCGCTTCACAAAGGATGTAAAACCCAGTATCCCCATTTTACTGATGCAGAAACAAAGGCACAGAAGGGGACGTTATTTGCCATGGCTCCCACCACAGGCCAGCGGCACAGCCATGAAAAGAAGCCAGATCTTCTGAGTCCCAGCCCAGTGCTCTATCTGCTGGTACTCACAATGGCCTGTCTCTATGTTACACGGCCGTACAGTGCCTAGCATAATGAGTCTGAGCCTGAAGGCAAGACTGCAGGACAAAGGATGTCTAGTGTGGGAAGCTTGCACAGTCTGTGCTGCATGTGCTCTGAGGATTTTATTCTCCAGGGTTGCAAATCAAGCGCCGTTCACCAGCCATTCATGCATTTAAAGATCCCCGAGCCCGGGACACACAGAGTCCCTCCCTGCAGAGGGCGGGGGAGCAGGCTTCAGAACCCAAGCTCCAGGTGGAGGCACAAGATCAAAGGGTTGTCTAGGCAACCATTTTTAGAGCACTAGTACGAGCCCTGCTAGCCCAAGTCCGTCAACCCGGGCTGGGAAGTTTCCTCCCCCTCGCTCCAAGATGCCGTACCCCAAAGCGTCCAGCTCCCATGCCCTTCGAGGCTGCAGCCACCACGTCCGAGCTGCGTATTCTGTGGTCTGGCAGCATGCTGGCCATAGCGATGTCGGTGAGACATTCACTTTCAGAGCCAAAATTAGCATGCAACCTGCAACCGGGAGGGAGCAGGCTGCAAATGAGAAGGAGCAGCTTTGAAAGTCACCTTGCCTCCTAAGTAAATAAATAAAGAGTAACTAAGTAAGTGGGCAGCAAAGAGTAGGCCACGCCGGGAGACATCCATTCCACGGGCAAGGCTTGACTGGGTAGTTGTTGCTGCTCTCTTCCCTTTCATTTCCGCAAAGGGCAGCTCTAATAGGGGACCCTTGTTATCGCTCACACATACTGCACACCCTTGCCAGCCTGCTGATTTCAGAAACCCTGCTGCCAATTCAGAGCCCGAGCCGAGCGCAGAAATAATGTCATCTCTGCTGCTGATTGCTTAAATTAGACCTTGGGTAAGCACAGGGAAATGAAAGGCAGGCAGATTTGCCCCCAAACACCATGGTAGCCTCTGGGATAGAATCTGCAGCCTCTTGCTAAATAGAAATCAGAGGGTGTTGTTTTTGCTGCCTCTACTGGGGTAACCCACTCGGCAGGGCTGTGTTCTTCAGATGTCTCTTTCATCATACAGTCGGTCTGCAAAGAGATCAGGCCAAGCTTCTTTGCTGGAGTTAAACCAGCAGTGACTTAGGTCACATCTACACTACAATATTAAGTTGACCTAACTTAAGGACATAAGAATGGCTATACTGGATCAGAGCAAAGGTCCATCCAGCCCAGTATTTTGTCTTCCAGCAGTGGCCAATGCCAGGTGCCCCAGAGGGAATGAACAGAATAGGTAACCATCAGGTGATCCATCCCCCATCGCCTATTCCCAGCTTCTGGCAAACAGAGGCTAGAGAAACCATTCCTGCCCAACCTGGTAAATAGCCACTGATGGACTTATCCTCCGTGAACTTGTCTAGTTCCTTTTTGAATCCTGGTATGGCCTTCAAAACATCCTCTGTCAAGGAGTTCCGTAGGTTGCCTGTGCGTTGTGTGAAGAAATACTTCCTTTTGTTTGTTATAACTGCCCATTAATTTCATTAGGTGACCTCTAGTTCTTGTATTAGGAGAAGGAATAAATAACACTTCCTGATTTCTTTTCTCCGCACCCATCATGATTTTATAGACCTCTATCATATTGCCCTTGGGTCTAGCATACAGGCACCGCAGTCCTGACATTGCTTGGGCTAGTCTACCCTTATTTCCTTCTGTTGGCGGCTGCATCCTCACCAGGAACCCTTGCCCGATTCAACTGTCAGAGTGTGGCATTGTGGAATGGCTCATGAAAACCAGCTACGGGCTATGTAAGCAACACAGTGTCTACACTAACACTGTGTCAACCTAACTGCATCAACATTGATTCTACGCCTCTCACGGAGGTGGGGTTATTAAGTCAGCATGGCAAGTGAGTTATGTCAGTGGGAGTGAAATTCTAGTGTAGACGCTCACAGGATTAGGTCAACATAAGCTGCCTTGCATCAACCTAACTCTGTAGTGTAGAGCAGGCCTTAGGCCCAGGAGCACAGTACCACAGCCTGTGAAGGCAAACATCTTGGGAACGGAGAGAGCCCTGCCTCTGCTCTTCCTGACTGCCTGGAGCGTGGGCACATACTGCACTACCCAGCAGCAATGCAGCGCTTGCCGCATTCAAACCAGAGCCAGCTCATGAACACGGATGCCTCCCGCTGCAGCTGCAAGGCAGCAGAGCGTCACTGTGCCTGTTTGTGTCTGAGGCACTGAGAGTTAGAGGCAAACTCAACCCTGGCTCCCTGGCTGTGGAAGCGGGGCGGTTCCCCCGCCTCAGGGAGGAGGGGCGCCGTACACTCTGTGGGGCAGGAAGCCTGGCTCCAGGGAGGCTCCTTGCAGCACAGAGTGAGCAGGGAGAGGGGAAGGGTGGGCAAGCCCGAGGAGAAGCCACAATAGGAGCTGCACAAGCCACTCCAGTAATTAGCCTCCACCGAGCGGCTCCATGAACTTGTGCTGGGTTCCTTCTCCCTTCCTCTCCCCGTGCCCGGCACCCAGCCCTGCTATTTCGGACTGGGCACTGCGGATGTAGATTTGACCCCCACAAAGGGCCTGATCCAAAGACCAGGCAGGCCACTAGGAACACTCCCAATCATAAGACAACTCATGCCTCTTCATACCGGAGGGGAGGGGGGCACAATCTAAAGGGAAGGACACATGACTGCCTCATTTGTCTCCTCTGCCCAGTGACCCCATCCTGACCCGCACCCAGCCTGCGGGTGCCGCGTTGTCCCCGCCCCACGTTACCTGCGGGGGCGGGGAGCGGGCTCTGTCCTTCTCCCGCTGCGCTACCCCTCCCGCGCCCCCAGCGGGCACGTTCGGCTGCTTTCCCTGGCAGCTGGGCCTGGGCGGAGAGGGGCACGGAGCCGCTCTGGGTCCCTGCTCAGAGAAGTGTGGTGGCTGCCTGAGTGACCCTGGCTGGGGAGGGGGCACCCCCCCACTGTCTGCCCAGCTTGGCTGCCAGAGAGAGGGGCCGAGCATGCTGGAGGACAGGCACAGTGGGGAGACAGAGCCCCTCTGCCTCCGTCCCCACCCCAGCAGGCCAATCTGGGGGTGCACTTGACCCCACACGCCCTCCCACGTGTCGCCTCTGCTCCCAATGGAGTTTGGATTAGGCCCTAGGTGATTTGCCAATGGCTACTCCAGGGGGGAGGCTGAGAGTCACTCTGCATGTTCACAAGGCCCCTATTACCATGACAGCAGAATTCCTGACTCCTACACCCATGGTCCTTCCCCCAGACTCCCAACAAGCAGCGTTTCTCTAATTATCCCTCAGCCTGCACTACTGCCCCGCTAATCCGTCTACACCGCCGTCTATAGCTATCTAGCGAGACTGGACCTACGCTGGCAGGAGCCCAGGCGAACGTCTCTAGTGTTAGTGAAGTCTGCACCATTAAGTTGATGATAATTGTTACAGCATGGGCCAGGACATGATTAATCATTGCTTCCATTTTTTTTTAAGAGGTTGGGAAATGTCATTCCCTCCCCAAGTCACTTTAAAATCCTTGAAATTCAAGCTGTAAATACAGAGGGGAGAGGAAGGACGTGGGCGTCCCAAGAGAGCATCCCCCTCCCCACCTCAGCTGCCCCCCACTCGCCCCCGTCTGCCTGATACGACTTTCTCCCCCATCCTCGTCATTGTCCCGGCTCTTAGGAACTGTGCCAGCCACCCCACTGAAGAGGAACTGAATGGGTGACTGTAAATTGAAATTACCATCCAGCAGAAAGGAATCCAGAGCAGTGATTAATGGCTTTTTAATGCTCCAGCGTTTTACACAGAGAGCACTTTGTTTTAGTGGTGCGCGCTGGGGTGTGTACAGCAGAGTGTGCATGTGTGGAGAGAGAGTTTTCAACCATTTCCAGAGAAAGACCATCCAGGGCTTTGTGAGTTGTAATTAGCCAGAAAGCGTTGTGTGTGGAACATCTTCACTCAAAAAGGAAAGGAAAACAAACTCATTAAAAAACATGTCCCCTAACTAGCTGCTATACTGCTAATTGACTTTCTCCTCCTTGGTTTAATTTTGAAACAGACTATTTGATTAATTAACCAAGGCACCACCGTGTCCCCGGGTTCCAGCTAGACCTGGGAGTTCATAGCTAAGTCTCCCAGCCTCTTTGTCACACGTGGCTTCTTTAGGACCATCTCCGTGGGTAATGACTTATGCTGTTCTCGGTCTCCCGCGTTAAAGAAATCAAATGGCTGTTTATGCCTCTGTAATGGTTATCGGCAGGGAAGGTAAGGAAAAGAGCTAAGAAAGCCAGAAAAGGCTTTCATTTGTTTAGCTCATTTCTTTCTTTCACTGGTATGTTTTTCTAATTTCTTTCTTTTATAAAGACTGTTACACTTCTATCCTGAAACCTGTTCCTGTCAATATGTTGACTGGTTGAAAATCTGATTTGTGACTACAGCAATTGTCTGGATTACCTCAAAAGTCCACCTAGCCTGGTATCCTGCCTCCGGACAGTGGTTAGTACAAGATGCCTTATTGAAATCTGCAGCTTATTATTAGTAGTAGTATTTATTATTTGATTATATGACTGTACTGCATAGCAACCGCCATGGCCCAGGACCCCATCATACCAAAAGGTGGTCTCTGCCCCAGAGATTCAATGCCTTTCTGGAAGATATGGATTAGACATACAAGTTATTGGGGGGCGATGCAGGAGTAATTGGCTGCAGTTCTATGGCCTGTACTATACAGGAGGTCAGAAGATGGTCTAATGGTCCCTTCTGGGCTTAGAATCTATGAATGCCTCAGGGGAAGATGCAAGCAGTTATAGAATAACTTGTTCGCAAAGGGAGTTTCCTGCTGACCTCCATTAGCTAGAGAATGATTTATGCCCCACAGCACGAGCGCTTCTAGTTCTTCCAAACTTTGGTATTAACCTTTACTAATGTGACTCTGGGTATACTTGTAATCTTCATGACTACCAAATCCTCTTCTGAATCCCGCTAAGTCTTCAATGATATATTGTGGCAGGGTGTTCTGCTGGCTAAAGAAAAGGACCTAGGCCCATGTACAAATATTAGAAATTATGATCAAGGCTGAATTTCCTTCCTTCCATCTGATGTCTAAGGATGCTTTCCAAGGCTTGGATAACACATAGTGCAATAACACACGAGGACCTGCGTGACATTCCCCTCTGGTGCTGTCTGGACCGGTGATCTGCTAGGTCACTCCAATCCTTGACTCTGGGAGCCAACCTTACCCTGCTCTGCTGCGAGAACCCCCGACTCCTGGGCTGTTCATACACAGCCTCTGGCATGTAAGCTGCTCCCAACTACTTGCAACCAAATGACACTAGCCAATATCTCTGGTCTCAGACACAACCCTGGGAACCTCCGTCTTGCTGTGTCCAGTTCTGCCTGCTGGATGCTGCAAGCTTATATAAGTTCATTAATTTAACAAAGAAATTGATATGTACCAGGCTTGTTCTCCCAAGGGGTGTTTCTAACATGCTTCAAACCAAACACACTGCGTCAGGTAGAACAAACAGATTTATTAACTACAAAGATATATTTTAAGTGATTATAAGTCAAAGCACAACAAGTCAGATTTAATCAAATGAAATAAAATCAAAATGTTTCTAAGCTGATCTTAACCCTTTCAATGCTCTCACAAACTTAGCTGCGTCTCACCACAGACTGGCTGGTTGCTCTTCAGCCAGGCTCTCCCCTTTGATCAGTGCTTCAGTTGTTTGGTGGTGGTGTCTGTAGATGGAGATGGATGAAAGAGGAAGAGCATGGCAAATGTCCTCCCTTCTGTCATGTCCTCTCTTCCCTCTTGGCTTTGCCCCCTCTTCAGAGTCAGGTGAGCATTACCTCGTCATAGTCCCAAACTGACCAAAGGAAGGGGGGTGACTCCCTCGAGAGTCTAACAGATTCTTTTGTTGGTGCCTAGGTCAGCACCCTTTGTTCCTGTGAGGCTTGGCTGGGTTTGTCCCATACTTGCCCTGATGAAGTGTGAACTGTCCCTGTGCTTCTGGAAAGTTTTTGTCTGGGCTTGCTTTAAGCCATGAGGACACATTTACAGCCTTGAAGTGACAAAGAGTCCCGTGGCACCTTAAAGACTAACTAAAATTTTAGAGCATAAGCTTTCGTGGGCTAATACCCACTTCATTGGATGCATCGAAAGCTTATGCTCTAAAATTTTAGTTAGTCTTTAAGGTGCCACAGGACTCTTTGTCACTTCTGCAATTCCAGACTAATACGGCTACTTCTCTGATTCATTTTCAGCCTCATAACTATATACATGACATTATAACCTAGAACGTCACTATAGCATTACTGTAACAATTACTACAACATCACTACAACAACCATGCTCAGGGCATCATGAGCGTTCTGAAAACACCCAACATGACAAACTTCACGTTGGATACCACACAATCATTTTATACAGATGATCATGGGGATGCTGGCGGTTCCCCCGGGGTACAGAGCGCCACAACCTGGTCACAGATATTAAAAGGAATGCCCCACATCCGAGTGCCTCGGGTCCCTCCACATAGTCCCCTTTAGAAAACAGTTCAGTCTCACAATGTGCTCTCAGAGTCAATGTACGTGGGCTCTGGGGAGCAGAGTGGGTAGTAGTGAGTTCCAGCCTTGCATGGGGAAAACACCCTGTCAGCAGTTCCTTCTGCATCTAACAAGAGGGTACTAGATGGAAGATCTCTGGTATCAAACAGGGTCAAAGACATCTCAAAAGTAGTTAGGGACCAAGGTCCAGATCCTCAAAGGTATTTAGGTGCCTAACTCCTCTTGAATCCAATGGGAATTAGGCACCTAAACCCTTGTGAGGTTCTGGGCCCAAACCAATTAGTGGTTCAACACCACCTCCTCCAGTTCCAGTGGAGTCTCTGGAGCAGCAGTGTAATGTGCTCCCCGGCACCAAGCACTGCTCTGCAAGCAGCCAATATCCTGCACCAATTGTAGCTTTTTGCATGCTTGTAAGCTGCAGCCCCACGTCCAACACACAATTATCTAGTCCTGAGATCACAACCAGGGAGCCAGTAGAGCTGGCCAGATATTTGTGTATCTCAACATTGTGGTGAAAACCTACGCATTAGGCATTCATCGATAATAGTTGCCTTGTCATGAAAAAAGCTTTGGTGCTTGTGCGGGGGATAAGCATTATTGTCCACAGGAGGGATTCTGCACACAGAAAATATGAGGCACGAAGAGGTGAAGTGACTTGCCCTAAGTTACACAGCAGATGACAGGCTACTTTAATAAGGAGAGTAATTAGCCACTGGAACATATCTACCAAGGGTTGTGGTGGATTCTCCATCCCTGACAAGATTCACCTCAAGATTGGATGTTTTTTCTAACAGATCTGCTCTAGGAATTATTCGGGGGCAGTTCCCTGGCCTCGGTTATGCAGGAGGTCGGGCTAGCTGAATGAATCTATGGATGATTTCAATGTAAGCCAAATCTCTCGACTCACAATCTAGAGTCCTGAGCTACCCTGCCTCTCCTGAGGATCAGGGTTGTATTTCATTGTCCCCTACATTCCCACAGGCACACAGAGAAAGGGTGGTTACAATATATTCTGAGTTTGCATGTTCTAACAGCCCCTGGCAGTTTCTCTCGAAAGATGACATTTCTGGTGTTAAAAAAATTACTTTTTTGGGGAAAGGCATTTGAATGAGAGTCTGTTTAACCACAGATGATCTCATTGGAAGGACAACTCACCACCTGTGAAGAACAAATGAATTATGTCTTCAGCTCAGAGGGCATCTAATGAAGAGGTTATTCGGAGATGAATGTGCACTGCCTAAAGGACATCTGGGAATTAAATCTCATGCTTCAGGGTGAAAAGCATGGTGGTCAGGAAGGACTCCCCCTCCATTCCCAGCCAGGTATAGCCTTCTACAATTAGCTAGATGGATCTAATCCATCTCCTACATACCTACTGTGTCTATGCCCAAATACCAAATACAAGAGTTAAAACATATAGCATTGTCCCTGCCTGACCAAATCCTCCACTTCATCAATCAGAGAAGCTGCATTCCATGGCCCTGACCCGAAAGGCTCCCACTGACCTCAGTGGACCTTTGATCAGGTCCCACTTGTCTTCTCAGGTTGTAAGATCTTTAGTGGAGATAAAGCACTCATTGTCTGGTATGTTGCTGTCCCTTTTAGAGAAGGTGAGCTTGGAAAGAAGCAAGAGATGGATTCCTCCTGAGGTGGGAGTTCTACAGTTGGGTTTGCTTTGCTCACATCTTGCCCACATCTCCTGGCAGTCTCACCTGTTGATCATGGATGGTCTCCTGGGATCACCACAGAGGGAGCACAGAGGGAGAATCAGGCCCTAAACTGTTCCTGGCATGTCTGGAAATGGGGTACCTCTGGTCAGGATGCCAGATCTGATGCACAACTGGTTCAATTCAGTACGTCACACCGGAGGTTACTGTGAAATTTACCAAGCATCAGAATCAAAAGCTGTTTTCTGAGGCTACCCAATGCTCACAAAAATCCAAAAGGTGACCTCCTCAATGGGTCTAACCATCAGCCGACTTATCCCCTAGCCTATACTTTCAGAGAACCCAGGACTCCCCTTGAAAAGGCTTCAGCAAAGCAGCAGGATGTCTCCCCCAGGTGGTGTTATTTCAATTGCCATAATGACAATGACACTTAGAATGGATTGCAAGCAGGGGTATCAACTAATGCCAGACAAGGGCCTCTTCAATTCTCTGCTGCATGCTGAAAACGGTCACCGTCCCTCATGGCACAGAACGAGAAAGCAGCTGTTGCAGCCTTAACCTATATAATAGTGGAGGGCTTTATAGATGTAATAACAACCTTATCTCTACCTGGTGTTAGTAAGGACGGTTAGCATAGCATTCCTCCTTTTGCTTTGCACGCCAAGGCCATAAATATAGCCCTCCCATTCTGCTAATCTGACATGGGGAGATGGGAATGGCACCTAAATCAGAACAAGTTAATGTAAATTTGAAGAGCTTGATTCCAAGTTGTTCCACCTTAAGCAATTCTGCTCCCTGCTTGGTGTTTCTATTTGACAACGATTATTTCCTCCTTGTAAGGAATCTGAGACATAGACAACAGACACAGCTCACATATAACTTGCGTGTTGGAGTGGGATCTGAGTTACTGCAGAGAATTCTTTCCTGGGTGTCTGGCTGCTGCATCTTGACCACTTACTCAGGGTTTAGCTGATCGCCATATTTGGGTTCAGGAAGGAATTTTCCTCCAGGACAGATTGGCAGAGGCCCCGGCGGGTTTTCACCTTCCTCTGTAGCGTGGGGCTCGGGTCACTTGCTGGAGGATTCTCTGCACTTTGAAGTCTTTAAACCATGATTTGAGGACTTCAGTAGCTCAGACATAGGTTGGGGGTTTATTACAGGAGTGGGTGAGTGAGATTCTGTGGCCTGCATTGTGCAGGAAGTCAGACTAGACGATCATAATCGTCCCTTCTGATCTTAAAGTCTATGAGCTGAGACTAGACCCATGAAAATCCAGCTCCAAACACCAGGCCTCTAATGCCTGAGATAAAAGAAAACTCCCTTAGCTGATACAAGTAGTAGAAGTAGCTCCCTTGTGTTGTCCTTGGCTCAGCCACTAGAGGACGACATTGCTTGCTCTTCCTCTCACACAAAGTCAATTACATCACCTGCTACCTCCCCAGGTCACTGTTCTGCCAGCCAATGCATATTCAGTGTGTGGGGCATGGCAACAGTGTTCTTCCCTCAGCATCACTTATCAGCGAATGAGGAGTTGTCCTGCAGGCCTAATGCCTCTTTCTCATGCTTCACTGGTTGAGTGCATTGTCACTCACTAGCCTCTTGTGGGTGAGGTTTGAGTGGCTCACATTCATTCCTGCGTCCGTACCAGATTTTACCCAAATCCCTCCCACTGAGACCTCATGGTCAGTGGAGACATGGGCTGCAGCACGGGAACCTGGCCACTACCCGCCTTCACTGGAGGGATCAGAGAGGTCCAAAATGTGGCCTGGTCAGAGCACAAGAGGAATAGGCTCATTCAAAGCCCTCCTGTGGCAGTCTGCAGCATGGGCATTCCCACAAGTCACAGATGTGATTTAAAGCTGCCCCCCACCTCCAAGACAGCAGCAGCCCCACCTGCTCTTCTAGAGGATGCACCATGGAGTAAGTCACTACTTCAGCCTGGGGAACTCCAACCTTCCTCCTCAACTGCTGAGCAGGGCCATGATCTCTCTCCCTTATCAAGTGCTGCTATTCCTCTACTTCGCCTTTCAACACAGACTGGATTAGACAGATCTCCTGCTATTCCAGCCCCATACATCATTCCCTAGGAAAAGCAGGAGCACCAGCAGAACTACAGAGACAGCCAGGGGTCCAGAGACCCAAGCTTTCCCTGTTCCCTGACGTGGTGCCTCAGTGTACATACACCACGCAGACCCATATGGCCTTAGCTTTTATTTTGCTGCCATGCCACATTATAAGTGGCCCACTAGCTTCTCACCCTTTGGCCCAGCTTGGATGACTTTCCTCCAGGCGTATGCATCCATATTTGTTTGGGTTCAGCTCACACTGGACCTGCAGATATAATGGGAGCTGTCTGGCTCCACTCAAGATTCATCTACTAATGACAGGTAGGGAGGACTTCCTGATGGCCGGTTCCAAAGTGCTCTGCTTCGCAGGTGATTATTTACGGCATGTTCAATTTATTACCCCCCAAGGAGCAATTCTGTATAGTTCATGAGCTATTACAGTTCAATGCAGGCTCATTCGCAGCATATTAATCTTTGCGGGCCCATGTGCACCAGAACAGTTGCTGGATGCTGTTGGTTTTCTCTTCCTCTTTGGGTTGTAAACCCCTCTGACTCACTTGTCACATCCTGTCTCAAGCTACAACACGACGACTTCATGGTCCTTAGCCTGCTGCATGGCCCAGGTATTCAGGACCTACGAGCAACAGCAGGAACAGAACTTGTATCCTATGGCTAACTTGAATGAATGGGAGTCTCTAATAGCAGTAAAGGGCCTCTGACACTCAACAGAGCAGTTCAGATTCTATTCACTAGAGGGCAGCAGCATGCAGGCACATGGGCAAGGTCATTGCACTACAATGCAATTCAAGATAGATAGCTGGGGTCAATTTTTAAAAAAACAATAACAGTTCATTTATAGGATTGGTTGGAGAGTGGACTGGGTTCCCATGGTAACCTGTCGGCAATGAGGCTTGCAGGGAGAAAATATTCTGTTTGAAAGGGCTGCCCTGCATTTAATTGGAAATATGATGCAAATTCCTGCCTTGGCTAGAAGACATAGGGCCAAAATAGTCTGACTCCATCCTAGCTTCACCTTTGAGACAATGAGATAATGTAGGAGGGATTGCAAGTGGGTTTCTTTCACCTAATGCTGACTGGTTGGTGCTTTAGTTAATATAGGTGCTAATAGTGGGACTTTACATCTAGCTTGTTCATCCTCTATGATCTTGAACAGCCAGATTCGCCCACGCTTACTCACCACAAGTAGTACCTTCCTCAGTGCGTAGTTCCAGGAACACTAGGGAGATTGCACCTGAAGTACAGTCCTACTCAATGGAAGGGCGTCCCAAAGAGTATTGCAGAACATAACCTGATTGGCTGCTGCCTTGTGCCTTCATTTACATTACAGCTGGTTGGAAATTTTTAGACAAAATGTTTTTTCACCAGAAAAATGCCAGTTGTCCAAAAAGAAACTGTGGGACAGGGTCACCTTTGATAAATTACTGGACTCAGGAAAAAACGTGGAAAAATAAGTTTCTAAATTGTCAAAATGTCCCATTTCCAGCATTTCGGAAACAAAAATTTCCGTTTGGTCTGAAACGACTTTCCCTTCTGAATTTAATTTATACTAATAAATGAAGAAATAAGAATAGAAACCATTTTGAAAAAGAAACGTGGTTTGTCAGTTTGCAAATTTTCTGAGATTATCAAAATGGGAAAATTTCTCTAAATCTCCAAAACTCTCACAAGCCAGGATTGCTCTCACTCTCAGTCAGTATCTTGGGATAAATTCACCGAGGCCCAGGATTTCAGGGGAGCTGAAATCGTCTCATTGTGAGTGATTGCAAGCTGATAGGGGCAGAGAACTGCCACTTTGCACAGGGCAGTGGCCAAACCCCTACAGCTGGCTGGGATCTGCTGTTAGTTCCCATGGTTTGAATCAGGAGACTCAGTGGTGTGCACTGGATATAAGTGAGAGCAGAAACAGAGCCTGAGTCTGCAGGCAGCTCTGCAGCACATGCTGCACACTGGTGATTGAGCAGTGCCAGTCGCACCCATATGGCACAGCCAGCAGCGCTCTCTCCCGTCCATCTCCACTGCACAGTAAACCCTGGTGTGTCAGACCCGGCCTTGTGGACTGGGTGGGTCCAACCCCATGCTTGAGGCAACACATTGGAGGGACACAAAGCGGGGTACCAGCTAAGGGGAAGCACGTGACCCACTGCATGACTCCGTCCTGCCCCCAAGCTGAGCCCCCCACACTCTCCCTGTGCCCTTGCCATTCCATGTTACCTGGGGTGGGGCTCTGCCCTCCCGCTGCGCCGGCTCCCCCTGGCCGGGGGGACCACTTCTGAATGCTTCCCAGTGTAGCACAGCAGCGATCTGGGAGCATGCTACACTGCCATGCGCAGCGTCCCCACAGGCAGCGTGGCTGGAAGGAGAGAGCCTCAGGCCCCACCTCTTCCCTTCCAGCTCTGGCTCCACCCCTTCATCTCCTGGCTGCAGGCCCCTTGCCCCCCCATAAGCGTTTGGGGAGGGGTATGTGACCCTTTGTGTCCCGTCCCCCTCCATCTCTCCTGTGATTGTAAAACTGCATTTACAATTGCTGGACCCAGGCCTCACAGCCACACTAACGCGTCCATGCTGCACTGTTCAGGCCTTCTCAAGTCTGCAGCTTGAGCTGTGTCTACACAGCAAAATGACAGGGACTGGACCCAAGCCACAGTGGGCCTCGGGCTCTGCCCCACCTCTTTAGCAGGGTCCTAAGAGTCAGGTCCTGAGTGCTGGCTGACCCAAGGCAGACTGATTTGTGTGTGGACGGAAGTGGGGTGTGGGCTCAACCCTGACTCAGAGCCTAGGTTTATCATGCAGTGGAGCCACACCCAGATGCTCCTTCCTCAGCCTGAGCTTAGCAGTCTGCTAGCTCCTTGAGGCGTTAGCGCAGTTGCAGGCAGGGCTGCCAGTCCAGGCCCTCCCCGCTGACACCTGAAGAATTGATGATGCGCCACCAAAAACTCTCCCTTTCTTCTCCTCCTTTTAAAGGGGAGTGCTGAGCAAAGCCATTGGAGATGGTGACAAACCCTTCGCTGCCTCCCTGATCTATGATCCTCTCTTCCTCCGGTGGGGGTGACAGTGACAGCTCTGGGGGAAGGTTAAAGCCAATTGCCGACAGCTATTTCACACTCTTAAAAAAAAAAGCCCATTATCCTGCGGTTCTGTCGCCCACACTCTCTTCCCCACCCCTCTTCAATACCATTTTCCACTAGGCTGGTTTTGGAATAATCCTCGCTACTCGTAAGGAGTGTTCAGGCGTTGGATTAGTATCCGATCTGCATATGAATGGCAGCACCCCGCCCGCAAGGAGCAGCCTCTGAAATGAAATGCTAATGCCCACGCAGCTGAGAGGTGTGGGGAAGAAGGGGCCGGTGGCAGGCGGCTCCAGCAATTCCCTTGCCGCTGGGATCGCAGGAGGTCAGGGGAACGTGGCTGCCTGTTGGATCCCATATAAATCCGCCTTCCAGAACAGACATAACATGGAGGACCTAGGTAGCAAAGATCCCCCGGCATTTCTTGTAAGAGGAGTCAGAACCCATCTACCGACCAGGTTGTAACTGGGAGAGTTATGTTCTATCGCCCAGGCATTTCCTTAGCCGCCATTACTGGAGTATTTGAGCACTTCAAAATCTCTAACGTATTCATCCTCACAAAACCCGTGAGTGTGGTTATCCCCCGTTTACAGAAGGGGAACTGAGGCACACAGAAGCTAAAGGACATGCCCAGGAATGCGTGGTAAAGTAGGGAAATGAACGCTGGACTCCCAAGTCACAGTCTAGACTCTAACCTCTAGACCAGCCTTCCTCTCTTTTGCTCACCTTAAATACACAGGATTGGTTTTCTCATGTCATGTTACTGTACATTTTTGTACGGAAGCAAAGGCTGCTCACAGACAAGACTTGGCCCATGGATTTCAAGATCAACAGCACATGCCTGTCCCCCATGAGTTAAAGTAGAACACCTCTACCTATCAGTGAGTAGTCCTCAGTGCTAGCTGCTAGAAGGAGACATGCCCATATGTTATGAGCTAGCACATTATACTTCAAAGCATAAGCTGCCCCCACAGAAGTCTCTTGTGGTTCACTATGGTGTGACCATTGTGATCAGGGGTTGATCTCGCATATAATACAGGCCACAGAATGTCCCTGAAATATCTCCTTGGGTTCAAAGAGGATATCTTTTAAAAAACCCTTCCAATCTTGAGTTAAAATGTGCTAATGATGGAAAATCCATCAAGACTCTTGGTAAGTTGTTCCAGTGGTTAATAACTCTCACTGCTAAACATTTCAATCAGTTGCTATGCCCAGTGGCAGCACAGTTGCTTGGTTGTTGCTGATCTCAAAGCACTAAAGAATAAAATAAATATCCCCATCAGCGCGGATAGAGTTTGATACTGCCAAGAGAGAATCTAGAAGGTTCTCTTAGAGAGAGCATTCTGCCCCACTACAGAGCCACGCAATAAAGAGTAAAGCACCATGAACGCGGCACACTCCCATATCTAATGCTTCAGAATGCACGCTAACAGGGGTGGGAAGGAGTTCCTCACACTGAGACAGGTAGGATGCCCACTGTCTCCTCAATTACCACATATAGGGCAGACTCCTTTTCTCCCCTTACTGAATTCACTCTCCAGTCTCAGAGAAAGCAGCATGACCAGACAGCACAGATTCTATCCCAGCATTTCCCGCAATCCCTGCCCTCTCCCTTTCACTGGATTTATAATGCTCTTCAGTGCCTCACTTCTCACTGCACTAAGAGCTGAATGTGTTTGGAGAACAAGGAAATTCAAAATGGAGGACAGGCAATTTATGGAATAAGCCCTCCCAGGGGGGTGGAGCTTAGGCCTATATATAGAGCTCTGGGCTAGCCTTAGAGCTAGAGGAGAGAAGGAAGGTTGCTGCAGACCTTGCCTTGTAGGGTTTTGGTTG